>PPHD01001727.1:14597-40616 GCA_002909625.1 Bambusicola thoracicus | reverse complement strand
TTTTTTTACTGTGATACCGTAGGACAGTCAACAGAAAACTCCCTAACACCACATTCTTTAATATCTCCTTGGTTCAGAGACACAGCTTTTTCTGTTATCTGAACAAAAATTGCAGGGCAGGGGTATCTATCAACGAATACTGGCAAGCTTAGCTATAGTTATAACTTTCAACAATTCTGTCATTCTTTCAGGGTTAGTTGTCAAGGTCAATTTTTCTAATACATGTAAGAAATATGTAACACACAGACCATCTGAGTCATGTTTTCCAAACCTTTTTAATCATTTTCATTTTTCTCATCTGCTTGGTTTCCTGTTTTTCTCTTTAAAATGTCATGTCCTACAGTGAATCCAGTCAGTCCTGCTGTTGAAACTTGAGCACTACTAAGCAGAGTGAAGGCTTATTGTACTGATTTGACACATGCTGTTATTGTTAATATAATCAAATTTGGCATTTGCCTTTTTTTTTTCCCAGTATAAGCATCTTATAATTGATTCTCTCTCAATGTATAATGACCATATCTATATTTGTATGAATGTTTCTTGGCCCACATTTATTGTAAGTATTTGCTTTTGGTTTAATATTCAGAATCATTGCAAATTTTTGGACTATAACGTATATTTTTTTTAAAATGCATATGAAATGTGATAGGTGATGAAAAACTAAGGCAAAATAATTTTGTGTACTAAGGAATATGCAGAGAAGGTATTGTAGATTAGAGAGAACTTTTAAAAAATGCTAAATCAAATACTTGAATGATTTAAAATGGGATGTTTCAAGCATTCCCACCAGCAAAAACTATTTATCGAAAGTACAAGGAGCATCTTGAAATTATGGGCTGGTTGAAAGTAGGTGCAGAAAACTGAACAGAAGAAAATCAAAACAAGATAGTTAAGGTCAGGTGAAAAGACATTGCATAGAAATGCTGTTAGCAGACACTCTTGCTGAAAAGAGAGCTCTCCCAGTAAAGCACTATCGGATACTACTGGGTAAACTCAGTAGTGCAAGTAACTGGTTGTTAAATACTTCAGCATAACTCAGATAAAGGCTTATCAATTCACTTGAAAACGTACAGAATTAGCAAGTCTTTGTTCATTAGTAAGATATCTGATGCCGATCAGTTGCAGTCTTTTTAATCACAGATAAGGGCCTTGAATATAATGTTTGTTGTTTAACAAATCTGCAGTAACTCTATTGAGAATTACTATGCAGGATAGGTAGGCTTGGTATCTTAACCACTCTGATGCTACAGTATTGCATTCTCAAAAATATTGCTTTTAATTCAGAAAAAATATTGCTTTTAATTCAGAAAAATAACAGTGACATTTGAAACAGAAGGGGACAGTAGACACTTAATGGTAGAGTTCAAGAAATTGCTACCAAGTTGTCTCAGCTACAGATGTCACCTTCCAAGTGCTGCAGTTGATTTCAAAATCAATAGCTGAAATCAATTGAAACTGCTACTCTAGTTCACTTTACTTTTGCACTTCTAAATGGATGTACAGCCATGCTCTGCTGTGGATGTAAGTAATGTAATAGATTGAGATATGAGGGGAAAGGCTAATCTAAACTGGTTTTTAGATGGTTGCGTATAGTATGCCTGGTTGTTCCTTTGTGTGAAATTGTCATAGGAAGTCCCCATAAGATACCACTGTTAATTACGTTGCTGTAGTACCCAGTTAACTCAACAGGTCACACTCCTGCCATAGTATACACTGTACATTTAAATACTCTCTTAGATTCAACCTATGTAAATAATATTCCAAACAATTTAATTTCTGGTCAGTCTTTGAGAATGTGATCTTTTCACCTTTGCAGTAGATCATGAACCATGCTCTTTGTCTTTTTAGCATGTAAATTCTAAGGATGCAGTAGGCAGATTTATCTGTTTTCTCTTCTTTGCTGAGGCTGATCAGTGTAAATATCCCCCTTTCCCCAAAAATGAATAAAGCTCTTCAACTTCCTGTTGCCTCTCAGAGCAGACTATATATACATTTACTGGTGACTCTGCTGATCAGGGAAAATGACAGATCTTTTCTGAAATCCTGAACTCCAAGTGAAGTCAAGAGTATTTGCTAGCTCTGGGGTAATAATACAATCAAAGCTCACAAGTGTTAAAAATAGCAGGAAATCAAAAATACCACTCTGTGTTATTAATGAAAATTGTCTAATATTTACTTAAACATGGTTAATCTCTAAAAAAGATATTATCTGGCATGTAATATAATTAATGCATGAAGGTACTCATGCCTGGAGCTTTATGTAATGCATTTTTTCTTATACTGTTTTTTTGTTTGTTTGTTGTTTTCAACTCTCTATACAACTTTTACTTTCTCTACAATACTTGTTAATTATGAAATGCATTTCTCCTATAACTTAAATAAACAACCCCTGCCACACAAAACAAACAAAAAATCCCAAATTCTCCTATTTTTTCTGTAACAGCCTAAAGTTTAGAAAACCAAGATTGAACTAAATTTTCTTCACTTGTTTTAATAACCTCAATGGCATCCTTTTACCACTTCCACGAGTAAATGTGTGTAGCATTTGAGTTCCAGCTGTAAAACACACTAAACAATCCCAGTTCCCAATAAGTAAGTGTTTTTTAGAATAATCCAGAGTGAGTGTTCAGTAGTATCTCCCCTGTGAGCTTTATAATACTGAACTAAGAACATTAGACTTTAAGTTCAGTCCCTAATTCATTTCAGTGGCTTCCATTTGCGAGCCAGCCCTTATCATTATTCCTCATTATGTACCCTCGTTCTGCAAGAGAAGTGAAAGCAAGTTTTCCTGAATAAGAATAGGTTAAAGTCTCACTGTGGGTTCTCGCAGAGTTGTGGACATTTATTCCCTTGTGCAATTGAGCCAATAGATAATAATTTTTATTTCACCATCAGATAAGTTTCCAGTTCCTTAAAAGAAACTGAATAGCGTATAAAAATGCTCACTATTTCTATTGCTTTAGTTCTATTAGAGAATGTGGCTGGCATTTGAGAAAAAAAACAGATGTTACATTAACATATTAACTAGTCCTAGCCCTATCACACTTTCCTTACTTTTCATTAAAAAAGTGGTTAACTCAGCTTTTTACGGTAGTTGTCAGTATTCTGGAATGAGGGATAAGACATTGAGGATATTCTCTATTGGAACATTTTCAGTAGGTGAAATTTAGCGTAATGTTCTCAACAGAGGAAAAGGATTCTTGAGAGCAACTCTGCACTGTAGTTTATTCAGTTTGATTTTAGTGAGGAAGAAAATGCACGTAGATTAGGAAAATGGACAAGCACAGGGTTTTTGAGACGTGTCTTCTGTTTGCTTGTACACTGACATTTTCACAGTTGGATTTTGGTCCCTGAGGTGGGCTTCACTGCAATATTGTGGAGTTATATAAAAACAGTGAAGCTACTGAAGTGCAATAATGCTTATTTCATGACTAGATGGTATCTCCATGGAGACAAAAAATACCTGTAAGCAGGGGAAGATTCATTTCTCTCTAGAATCTTCTTTTGAATTCTTTACTCTGGAGAAGACCAAAGGAAAAAGAAGGAACACCTATTTCTGTGAACATATGAACATATATGAACATGAATATATCATGTTTCTTTTTTTTCTTTTTTTTTTCTTTTTTTTAAAAAATTCAGGTCATAATTTAAATAGAACATTTCACATTTAGATTCAGAAAACTTTTCACCTTTAGTTTCAGTGTACTTTGAAGAAGGGTTATAAAGAAATGGGAGAGCACTATTAGGTAGGAATTGATGAAAGAGTTATTTGCTATGTGGGAGTCCTGTGCAAGCAGTTAAAAAGGTCTTTAGAAAAGAACCAATCTTTCTGTGAAAGTTGTATCGATTACACAGAGGAAAGTCTATTTTAAACGCTTTTATAGCACTGCATTGCCTGAGGAAGTAAAATCTACTATACTAGGATTATGAACATTTTGTTTATGGACTCCATTTTCTTAGTGGACAGCTGGAAGAAACAAGCATTGTTATTCCTTCTGTCTATTAAGTAACATTATTTAAAAGTCTCTATTTTTCCTATTTTTGTACTGCTGATATTTTTAAAACGTATGTGGTTTGCCATGTGTTCCAGCTAGACCCAGTATATGTTGGCTCACAGAATGACTTTTCAGGACAGTCAGTTTTTCAAGTTCAGACCCTAGGGGCAATGTGTGTACAACACTGGGATAAGATCTGGGCTGCAGCTCCTGATTAATATTTTTCTAATTACTCAAGTCGCTGTAGGCATTCATCCAGCTGTAGTTGATTTAGTTGTGTTAGGAGCATGACTGAAATACATCTATGATTAAATATGATGTGAAATAAGCTACCCAAAAAACTATCACTCATTAGCGTGAATGCTGCTGCCTTATACAAAGAAATTGCATATCTCTTTGGCCTAAGGTAATATTTAAGCAAGAAAAATGAAGGAGAAGAAAGAGAGTAGTTCTTTTTTCTTTCTCTTAAGCTGACACATATTAAGCTGAAACTGAGGATGTGATCTGAGTTTGGAAAGTTTGTTCCTTTATAAAAAGAAGGCTGAAGGAAAATTCTTCTTTATAGGAAGAATGACAGATGCTGGTGCTATGGTGGTAGGAAAAGAGTATAGCAAAATCTCAGTCTCAGAAAAGGCAAAGTGTCTCAGCTTAAATCAGAGGTGGCTGCAAAACTCATGAACTGTGCAGGTCATCTCTGTGTGTGGTGTTTGAGATCAGAGTTATTGGGGCTGAACTAAATCTTGAAGACTGGAAAAGGTGAATTGCATGCATACTGTGTGTTCACCTATTTCTTGTTTCCATTGATGGGCCTGACATTCAACACCTCATTGAGGCTGAAATGATGTAACCTGCTTCTTCTAGCAATGTTTTTTTTTTTTTTTTCTTGTCTTAAATTTCTGCTCAATCCAGCTGAAGTTGGTACCTGGAAGTTCTTTAACTCCCGGGAACAGTGCAGTTGATTAAATTGCCTCAGAACAAGTGTCTAAACTACACGTTTTCCTTCCCTCAAAGGCTCAAGGCATGTAGAGAAAGTGTGAAAATGATAAAAAAAAAAAAAAAAAAAAAAACAAAAAAACTTACTTTCACCTAAATCTTTGGAGCCTACAGTACTTTTTGCTCCAACTGACCCTTGTTTCTAACTGTGAGAAACAGAGTGTGCTGTGCACAGCATGTTTTCTCTGTCCTCTTGTAATCCCTTTCCAGACTGATAACTCTTAATGACTTCTTGGAATTTTTTTTAGCAACAGAATAGAAAGGGATGTGAAAAAGATTTATTGCCTGTAATACAGAAATTTAGAGAATATTCATTTGTACAGTAGTGCTAGAGTTACTCTTTTTCCAGAGCTTCCAGTCTCGTGCCAGTTGTAGACAAACACCTAGAAAGACTGAAAATACCTTAAAGCACTCTCAGTTCTTTTCTTTTTTAATCACCCTGTGCTTTCCGTGTAACTGAGTGGTAGCTTTAATAGTAGAATTATGGCAGGCTAGCAGATATTTGAAATAGTATAAAATTCTTTCTTAGGAAAACTGTTTTTTTTCAGGGGAAAACAGGAGATTGTAGGAAAAAATTAATGAGGATGTAAATTATAATGCAAGGAAATGACGGAACAGCTATGAATTAACAAAATCCCTATGTCTAACATGTAGGTGTACCACATTTCAGAACATTTTTGCTAGCTATGGACTGGCATTTTTCTGTGGTAATACATTATAAATAAACTGAAATATTGAAAACAACAACAACAGCAACAACAACAAAAAACCCAACGTGTAATATATTATATCCTAAAATGGACAGTGTGTTTGGATAGGGGAACTGTTTTTCTCTCGAAATGGATTTATTTATATGAATTTTATACCTACGAGCAAAACTTCAGAGATTAATTTGCACTGCTAACATCTAAAAACATTTGCAATGCTTTAATATTCAGAAATTCCAGGGCCTTTGTAGTGGTCAGTGTGGGAATTACTGGTTTTAGGGAAAGATTGCTCCTGATTTTAATTAATGAATGTGTTCTGAATGATAAAAGTATATAATTCTGTCTCCCTGAATGGACTGTTCATGTTTGCTTTCTGGTATAAGCGTTGTTGGTGAAACTGTCAATCTTTCTAAGTGAAATGACACAGAACCTGGAGGTCACAAGAGCAGGCTGGCTCAGGTGTATGGAAAATATCTTTGCACCTTTCTGATTTTGGTTTGCTCTTGTTTGCGAATTACCCTTCACTGTAGTTCAGATAGTCATCTTTACACAGATAGGAGTGAGAGATGTAACGGAGAGAAGCACTCCAGAGACTCTGGACACTGTTGCCTTTAGAAGATATTTCTGTATCAGACAGCCTCTCCAGACCTCCTGCCCTCTTTCCACAGGAGGGAAATTCTCTCAGAGGTGTTCTACTACTTTGAGAGAAGGAAGTGAAACATAATAGAGAATTTTATTAAGTCTCTTTTAAAATCTAGTTAAGATGTGTTAATAAAGGACACAGATAGAATTTTTAGTATAGTTTTTTTTATGTGTTCTCATGTTTTTGTTTTTTATTTCATTTTTTTATTTCATTTTTTATTTCATTTTCCAGACTACTGCAGCATTATTCTCCTCTTGATATAAGGGCCTCTTATGTCAATGGAAAAGTACTCTCAAGGCATGCTTTGATTTGTGTCCCTTGTATTATAGTATAGCTGAAAGCATTCTCAGCTGGTAATCTGTTTGGGACTGTGTAAATACTCATACATTTGTAACACTGCTATTTCTTTAACTTTCATTTTGTATAAGGAAAAAAGGTGCGATGTCACATGTTCTGGCAGCCAAACGCAAGTTCTGCTCTTTTCATTTTTATTGTTTTTATCTTACAATTTACCTTAATTTGAGGTTTCTTTCTCACAAGGACACCTGAGGTATTTGTGTTGTCTAAAAGATGTTTCTGTTGCCTGAAGGGTGGAATGGTATTGACAAACTTTAAATGGGTCTGTTTGGCTTAAGTGAATTTTAATTAAAAAACAATTGGAGTTCCCTAAGGTAGCCACTGGGAAGGAAGGTGATATTAGGGACAAATTGAGTGGGTAATTTACAAATACACCTACAAATACTAATCTGACACAAATTGGACTCCTTCTAGGCTATTCTAGTTGAAATTAACTTTGTTGACCTTCATCATTATTTTTGCATAATGCTAATCTTTTCCTTATAGGTTTAAAAAGACTGATATGGGTTTCTTCAAATAAATATATGAACAGTTGCTATGTGCTAGGTACTGTATTGAAAATGAACTGTGCACTCATAGGAAATGTCAATGGCTCAAATTTCTTCTGAGCCTCTCCCGCTTCTTCCATTCTCAAATAGGGAAAGCATGTAGTTTTGAACAAGAAGCATCTCACTTCCTCTCCAGTGCCTGGAAATGGGCAAAAAGGAATTTTACCCAATGTCACTGACTTTGCCTTCTTTATGTCTTACTCATCTCTTTCTCATAACAGCATTGACTATTCATCTGTTCTAACACCAAAAGAAGGGGCAGAATGAGGCATTCCCTATGGCTGCTCATTGTAGCAGGATCAAATTCTATGCAGGTATGAACCTCAGATTTCAGTGATTTAAGTGCCTTTTAGGTTTGTCTTCTCTACATCACTTTTTTTTTTTTAATCAATAAATGTTTTTAAGTAATTACTTGAAGATAATAATTCTTGTTCCACTTGTTTCAAAACTTCAGGTCAGAGTTTGGTGTACTACCCACAAGAAAGCAATGGCAAGCATGCTACAGTTGAAAAAACACATTCAAGAGATGAAAACCAGTAATGTAAGTAGCAAGACTGAAAAAAAAAGAGCTCTTGGTTTTTCTCTGAAAGTCTTCTTAGCTTTTTGTCTGGCAAGATTTTTGATAGATTGAAAGCATGTAACTGAAAAAACTTCTATCAGTAAGTTTAATTAGTTACATGATGATAAAAGCTTTCTTGCCCCCCTCACCTACTCTATCCACACATTAAATTATTTTCAATACACAACAATCTAAATCTTTGAACAGAATATAAATTGTATGTAGCCATGCCCATTTATGCTAACTTTTAAAATATAATCTTTAAATCAAGCACATACCTCATTAAACTGATTTGTAGGAAATGGAGAATTATCACTTGTAAGTAGAATGCTTTAAGTACAACTTAATTCCATGTATGAATACATTAGCTAAATATGGCTCTGCTATTATAAAAATATTTTGGCTTCCCTTTTAAATCAGCATCTTTTTATCTTACCTTTTATGCCTTAGAAGCTGGCCTTCTCCCTTCATCTCCATTTGTAGTGGAGATGATAAATAATTCTCCATTTATTTCCTTGCTTACTGGTTGTAAGACAGGCATTTGAAAAGTGAGTTTATTTCTTTTAATTGTACACTTAGGGGCACGTTTTCTCAGTTAGGTTAAATCTAATATCTTTGGTTATATGGAGCTCATCTGAGGAAGCAGGATTTATTCCTCAGTTGTAGTGAAGTGGAACTGCAGGACATCCAGCAGCAACCTGGTGAACCCCTCCTTACCCACAGCAGCCACATCCATTCCCGGGCCTGCTTCCCTGCCCTGAAGGTCAGATCACAGCTGCCGCTTGGCTTCAAGGCCAGGGGCACTGGTGAGTGGTGAACAGTTCAGCGCTTGGAAACAAAGTGCACAGAGTGAACTAACGTGAGTGCCAATTCCCATCTGAGTATCTGGGCTGTACTAAAAGAAATCTCTGAGGTTGGTTTTGTCACAGAAGTTGATTCAACTTCAGCACTTAGTGCAGGAATTAATGAGACCACTGGTATCTATGAGACATCTTCATCTCACATTGCTTATTAATGGTTTGAAACATTTCCTTTCAATTACCAGTAACATGATGTGTGAGAAAAATCTGGACTACATATGAAGTTTTCTGTCTTTGTCTCTGATGCAGTAACGTGTTCCTCTGGAGCCAGCAGTGTGGTTTCTAGATTTCAATAGCTGACCCATTTAGAATCTGAATTTGAGATTATCAAAACCAAACCCCTTAAATTAAAACAGAACTAACATCCTTGTGCAAACCTTCAGAGGGGCACAACTGACTGGCGGTTTCAGCACTAAAAAGTCTCCACATCACATACTGGTTACCGGATGTTCATAACTATACCAGTCAGAGCAAGTTCACCAGCACTCCATAGGTCTCCTTCTCAGCTTTAGTCAGCTATTGTAGAAACATGGAATGGCATAGGTTGGAAAAGACCTTAAAGATCATCTAGTTGCAACATCCTGCCATGGGCAGGGCTACCACCAGATCAGCCTGCCTGAGGCCCCCATCCAACCTGGCCTTGAATGCCCACAGGGGTGGGGCATCCATAACTTCTCTGAGCAGCCTGTGCCAGGGCCCTGTCACCCTTGGAGTAAAGAATTTCTTCCTAACATCTAATCTAAATCTCCCCTCTTTTAGTTTAAAGTAGTTCCCCCTTGTCATATCACTAGTAGAGCATATAAAAGGTCACTCATCTTTGAGTTTGATTGTGAGATAGATTTAGCTCATTTCTGCATTTCCTCGGTTTGAGAATGCAAGATTTTTCAAGTTTGGTCACAAAGTGGTGTTTGTGATGAGTACTTTACATAAGCACATGAAATGTTCATTGTGAAACGAAAGCTCTCACAAATGCTTTCATGCTGCTTTGTTTATACTGGGATCTAAATGTATGCTTCTGTTAAGGAAGGTGTCTTGGTAGGGTATTCCCTGATGCTCTAGGAGCTCCAACATCCAAACAGATTTTTCATGTCTGATTGTTCTGAATCATGTATAGCAGGGTCTTGAACACGAGCCTCCACAACTGAGGCAGTTATCTTGATCTTTTAATCATAAGCATTAAAAAAAGCACATGGCGCCTACTATTCCTCCTAAGTAGTTACTCTTTTTTAGTAGCCTGTTCATAATCCAAAAATAAGTAGAGGTTCTCTTTCTTTCTTTCTTTTTTTTTTATATTTAAGTGAACATTTCATTTTTCTGGAATGTTTCTTTTGTCCTATACTGAGTAAAATAAATGTTTCTGGTTCTATGGGAGCATTTTGTACTTTCTGTTGATGGGTAGTCTTATTCTTCAGTCTTTGATTACTTTGAAAAATACTCCTGAGTAAAAATGTTGTTCTATGCTTTATCTGTTAAAAAAAAAAAGTCAGAATAATACTCCATAAGATTTTTATTCTGTGCTGTTTGAATGGGAGTCATGCTTGACATCTTCTTTAGTGTCTTAGGTATATGCATCGGAGACAAAATGCGTTTTCAGAGCTCCAACTGCTTCTGAATAATCTGTTACTGGATTCTGAACCAAATAACAATTATCTTCTTAAGTATTAAAATATTATTGTATTATTATATTTGATTCTCAATAATGGTCTTAATTCCTCCACTAACTGTAGCATGTATCATGTCCCACCTGTGAAGAGTGGGAGGGGTGACCAGACTTGGAAATTCCCCCAGTTAGATTTAGGTGAAATGACAATCAGGTCCAAGCATAATCATCAACTTTAATGAAAATATCTGTACAATTATCTTAAAAATATTGGTGCTCTTACAATTATATCTAAATAAGGTGTGAGGTTAATCTATGCAAAATTATAAGAAATTGAAATAACCTTGGGTTACTTAACAACTTTAAGAGGGAAAAAAAAGAGAATTAGGGGGAGTGGGGGTAAAGAGATATATTAATAAATGGGTAGAAAGGGATCGCTGGGTCTGGGTTTCAGTGCTTATCCAGCCAATGAGGAGTCCTTTGTCTGTAAGTGCTCTCATCCAAGTCCAGAAGTTCCAAAGTACCAAAGGCTCAAAGTTCCTCACAGTTCAAAGTCTCCTCACTCTTTTCTTTCTTTTTCCTCTAGTGTATATGAACATGTGCGTATGGCTAGCTCAGTGACTGAATAATTTCTCTGGCTTTTGTTAAGTTTGACATTTAGCTTTGCTGGGTTAGGCTGGAAATTTTGTAATACACGTTTCAGGACATTCCCATATCCTCACCAGGTAAATTCATTTGAGTATAACAGAAATGTAGTCTTAAAAAATGTCCACAATGGGAAAGGCACAGAAAAACCTTCAGACTAAATTGAAACTTCGTTTCTTACAGAGGTTGCTCCTAATATAAATATACAGGGTAGGACAGGGGGAAAAATTTTTCTGACTGATCTCAGTAAGCACATCAAGTTTAGCTCATCCATACTGCTGCTGTTGCTCTGCTTCCAATGTATAAGCCAACTCAATTATCTTTTACTAATACTGATTTTTCTTTTAAAAATTTAATCCATGTAATTTTTTCTTATCTTTTTATTTTATTTTTTGTATGCTTTATAAAAACGAATGCAGTGAAAAAATATTTTCCTGGTTTTAGCTTGTATCTGGATTATGTTAATGGATTTATTTATAACAGTTTTAATATTTATTTGTTAAAAACCTTCAATGCTCTTAAGTAACTGGAATATTAGAAAAATGAAAAGATGTATCAGAATATTCCTCTTTTTATATATCTATTTTTAGTTATATACAAAAGAAGCAGACAAACTGCCAATGTCCGTATGTGTGGATACAGAAATACACAGGCGGTATATTGCATGTCTGACAGTACTGCATACGTACACTAATATCACAATGAAACTTTAATATTCTGGAATCTATATACCATTTCATGTTTCTGTGTAAACCTATTCAAACTGAGACAATTTATATGTTATTAAATAGATACTTGATGTGAAAGAGGAGCTCAAGGAAAGCTGCATAAATCTGAAGGAATATCAATAAAAATAAAAAAAAAACTTTATTTACTAAAGAAAAGGACAGTAATGAAATCAGGACAAAAGATTGCATTAGCAATATTGCTTAGGCTATGAGACTCTTTATAATAACTGGAAAATAAGATCTCTGCTGATTTTGCAGTGATAAAAGGTTCTGATATAGAGATATCTGTTAAAGGTAGGCTGGCAGATGAGGTTGCCATGACATGAAGTGTGGAGAAAAAAAATGCATTGAAAGCTGAGAGCAAGGAGTTGTCCTACTGAAAGCTAGAGGAACAATGAAACATTTTGCAAAGGTTGCGTTAAAAGAGAGGAGAGAGGCAAAGGACAAGCAAAAGATGGGGTGAGAGAAGCCAGGCTGGTAAAAGATAGGATGAAAAGAAATATAGAATAAATAGAAAATTTTAAAGGTGATTGACAGGCCAGAGAGCATGAAAATCTAGTAATGGATCAGGAACAGATAAAGAGAAGGTCATTGCAGACTGTCAAGAGTAGTTTCTGTTAGCAGATGTATTTTGGTTGGTGCTGATGGAAGGGGACCTCAGGCAGGTGCTGTAAACAATGAAAGGTGAGAGGGAGAGGAGTGATATTTAGTCCATGAAGCAGGGTTGAGGTTGGGGCATTCATTCTTCTATTTAAGCAGGCCAGATATATCATACAATGTCAGTGAGGAGTATCAGATTTTAAGAGAAGATCTAGTGCACTCAATAATTTTCAAATTGCATTTTATCTCAGAACAGGGAGTTTATAGCAATATCAAAAACATCAGTAGAGGAGTATAATTGTGAGCTGCATTCACTGACTTGCTTTAGTGTTCATGAGACTTTGCCATGTTATCATCTGTACTTCAGTACAGCATGTAAATGAAGATGGTGCATAGAACTTACTTATCCCAGAGTGAGAATGTGAATTAAAATTTTTGAATCATGTAATCCATGGACATAAATTTTATATAAGTGTTTAGAATACATTACATATATTTGTCATCTAAAGCTTTTTACTTTAAATAAATGGCCAGCATAACACAACAGTATTTCTATATATAAAAAAAAATATTTGTGTATTTCAATTTAATATCTCAACTAATGTTAAAACAGTTGATTTAAAAACTTTTTGTGGACAGTCTGTTTCTATTTCATCATATACTCTAGATGTTAAATGATGCTAAGTGTAAATTGTGACAATGTTTGATTTTGATGCTTTCATATTTTACCACTGAAAATTTCAATGTCTGTTGAAGATCTGAAAGTAAATAGAAAACATCAAAGTGTATTGTGACCTGTAGCTGAGCATGATTAGTTGTTTGATTTATCCATCTATAATGGAGGTTCATCAGTGTTGAGTGTAAGTAGTTACAAAGCTGGTACTGCTACTTGATAATGATGTAACCATTGCTAAGGTCTGAAATGAATTTTTCTGTATCCTTATTTCTTAGTTACGATTTTTCTTTCTTTTTTTTTCCTTAGCCAACTAAGTTTATGGAGAACTATCATTATTGTCTTTTTTTTTTTTTTTTGACTATTCAGTTAAGATAGTACATAGCAGTAAGACTCTTCTGTCACATCTGCACAATAATTATAATAGCAGAAATACAAGTTAATTGGAATTGAAGCTAATAAATAGCATAAATGAGAGAGTTTCTGAAAACTGAGGTTCTTACTCTCATCCACGAGAGAGAAAAGAGTCTCATGACTTCCAGTCAGTTTTACTATTGACTGGTAAACGAAAATGAACAGCAAAGTCTTCCGGCAGCTCGTAGTACATTTCTTCTCTTCTGAGAGACTCCCAGTGTTCTGCATGATGTGATGATTTGGAATACTGATAAGAAAAATCATAAAACCACAAGAGAGTGTTAGCAAAAAGTATATCTGTTGATAATTGTAGTAGATGCAGCTCGAAGAACTCTGGGAAGCAAGTTAAGGGGTGAATTTTTATTGATACTGGATCTACTCAGAATTGCTTCTTCATGTGCAGAAGTCCTTCATGACCTTCCTTAATAGTGCCACTTTCAGCCTTTGAAGGAATCATATTTGTGAGAGATAATACAGTATTAAGTCTCACACTCTTATAGCTTCCTTTTAGAGCCAGGTCATTAATTATTGACCACAATATTTGGACAATAAGTACTTTTATCCAGGAGTTTAGGTTGGACAATTTTAGTTTTCAATTTTAATGTGAGAAAAAAAGTGCATTTTAAGCCTTCACTTAACTGTCCTTATCTGAGATGACTGTGGCCAGGCAGCTTCTTGAAATTTTCCTGGAGATTGTGCATACAAGGCCCCTTGTAAAATTTAACTTTAATAGCTATATAATCCTATGAATACTGGTCAAGATAAATATTATATAACATCCCACAGAGAACCTTTCTGTAAACTGATTAAGAATGATTGTAGACTTTCACACAACTAATTAACTGTGCCTATTTGAATGAGAGGAAGGTGATCAGTATTTATGCATTTTATTGTTTTCCACCACTGACCTTTTTATTTTTTCTCAGAAATACCAGGAAAAATGCTATCAGTTCTAGCTATTAAAATGTTGTATTTTGCAGCTAATAAATTGAAATTTGGGGGAAATTTTCAGTTAGTGTATTTTCTGCATTAATCACTGTAGGGCTCTTTGTATCTGTATGTGATTCTGAGGATTAAATCTGTACAGAGTTTAATTAATAACGACTGTGCTAGCAGGGTTTCCATAGTACTGTTGTTTATTTCCCCCAATGTTTTCTTCTATGAGCTGCCAAATACATTAAAAATATATATATATCCACAATTGTATTACTTCCACTCTGATGACCGTTAACTTCATGATCTGGTCTGTTTTAGAATGCTGTTTAGTTTCTTGCATTGCCAGTAGGGTTGTTTTTTGTTTGTTTGTTTTTAATCACTTCAATCAGGATTGGGATGGTCAGAAATTGATTACAGCATACACAGCATATCGTCTTTGACTTTGTGAAGTAATCCCTATCATCTACATTTAAGAGTACCCACTGGTCTTGTCAGATTCTATTTGAGATAAAGACCCCAGACCTAATCTGCCATTCTTCCTAAAATGGAAGCCAATTCATCTTAAACAAACTTTGAAGTATCTAGGTGGAAGAGACTGACATACCTGCACTACTTCAAAAATTATAGTTCTTACATTGAGATATTTAAATGTGAAAACAGGAAATGTACTCATTCTGAATTTAAAAGGGTCTGGAGTTTAACATATTTCATGGTAAACAAATAGAAAGTAGCATAACAAAGTGAAAGTACCATTTGAAATTTTGGCATAAGCTGAGAATTAAATACAAAGTCAGATTCATATGTTTCAAATAAGTACGAGTTTCAAACCATCTAGCTTTGTTTTGTGTCTGATTGACACACAGGTTGTTGGGATTTTTTGTTCTCTATCTTGAGGAGAGTTTGAAATCACAGTAACGCATCTATTGCTTAAAACATCCACTAGAAAGCAAAGTCAGTGAAGCTCAAATTGTTTGTCTTGACCTGTGGTAGAAAAGATCATTATGACTGTGCTAATTATGGTATCTCTGGTGACAAATGTAGCCTTAGGAGCAGAAACTACAGGATCTGTACTTCTAAACATGCAGGATCTGTACTTCTGTAAAGAATTAATTCAGGCTATTTTGCACCCAGAAGGCACGATATGACTCAAATTCATGGAGCTGAACCCTCTTAACCTCTCAAACAGGATGGCTGCATCAAGGTTGCCAGAGGGGAGCAGTCCCTGGGCTGTGCTAGTGTTTGTCTTTTGCTCAGGAACTGTTTTGGAAACGAATAATTGGTAACGACCAAAATCAGGCCAGGGATGTTGGCACAGCATAGCTGTAGTGTTCAGCAATGGAGTTAAGGAGAGAAAATGTTCTTCTTGGACTGTAACTCTAAAGCTTTATTTTTCCTTGTTCATAATGATGTCTCTCACCATTAAATGAAATTGTTTTTCGTGCTTTCTCTCACTCCAGATTTGCTGGCTGGTGGCTGGGAAGATTCTTGTGATGTTTATTCTTTCTTGTGTGAAAAGAAATCATCACTCATCTATATTCTAGTACTTCATCAAGCCATACAGCTAAGCTCTTTTCGCATGGGAAGGGTAAATCTTGATATTTGTGTTCTGACAGACTGTTTAGGGTAGTTACCTAGGGAAACTAGACCTATATAATTACATGGCAGAGGAGATGGAGGAAAGGAAGGAGTCTGTTTGATTCTGTGACCTCACTCTTGTGCCACTGGCTGTTCTTTCCCTCTTTGTCAGTTGGATACACTGGAAGGCATTAGCCGATCTCAGGCAGGTTTGATAAAGGATGCACTGACTGCTGAGTAGAATTCCAGCTCAGAAGTTCCATGACTAAAAGAGAAGTTGCAGAAGAAACTCATGCCTTTTTAGAATTCAAACAACCATTACCACAGACTTCTGAGTGATACCTTTATATTCTTTAACAGTGGGAGGGACCTTTAGCCAGACCTTCTTTGACACTGATATAATCAACATGCAGACTAAATGCATAAAAAGTAGACTCATTAATTCTTGTATTAGCAGGCCTGCTTCTTTCACTCTTCCCACCCCTCCCCAGAGGTACTTCAAAAAACAAATAAAAACTTTCCATATGAACTTGGAAAAAAAGTCAGTTTTGCTGAGAATGTTTTCAAATGAAAATACTTCAAATACTATACAGAAATGTACACATGTGTGTACAATACATACACTTTTTTTTTTCTATGCAACATAAGCATGCATGCACACATAGACAGCACTTCTCTCTGAAGAAACCTTCATAGTTTAAAGTTTCATGATAATCTCATTATATTCTTGTTATGTTTTTCTCTCTTCAATTGATAGATTTGCATTTTACAAAGTGGCTAAAGTAGCCTAGCATTTCAATCCNTCATCTCAACAACTGACTGTGACCACCACTCCACTTGTGCAATAGCCACAATGCTGAGCACAAGATACAACTTCAGTCACTGCAAGAGCCTGGGGCAAGTTCCTGACTGAAAGAGTCACCAACCTGGGACTCAAACTCAGAGAGGCAGGTGAGTTTTCTATAAAAAAAAAAAAAAAAAAAAAAAGAAAGAAAGAAAAGAAAAGAGTAATATTGCTTTCTCTCATTCTGCTGTTGTCAGTCTTGTGGAACTAGAAAATCTTTTTTGCAAAATAACTGTGAACAAGTCATGAACCACAGATAGAATGGGAAATGACAATCGTTAGATAAATTAGTTGTATAAGTGATGGAATAGATGGATCTGTATTTGCATAAAAGTTCATACTGCAGCAGAGATACTGCAAGTGCTCCTCCGACTCATTGGTAACACTGAGGCTTTGTCTCAAATGGAACATAAAGAAGAGCACTTTAAGGAGGAAATAAAAATACTGAAACATTCAGAAACATTGATTAAATGTTGTTTGTGATGGAAATTATGCATTTTTTGTTCTCTATGAAATTCTGTAGTAGAATCAAATGGATTTTAAGATTCACATGTTGTCAAATGTTACACAGTTGCATAGATCATGTTATGCTGAAGATATCAGTGAAGCAAGAAACATGCAAGGTTGTTTATTTGTTTGTTTAAGAAAAAATGCTCATCTCTAATAGCCATAGGTAACTTTGTTGTAGTAAAACAGGAAAATCTCTTGAAGCATCTGAGTTCTCATTGAAGATTCACATTTTAAAAGTTGAGTTAGAATTATGAGGAACACTTCTGTGGGTTCTTCCCAGATATCAGTAAATAATTCCTTGTTTGTTTAAATGAATAAATGTACATGAATCACACTGACATTTCAAATCTGTATTCAGAGCAGAGCAGTGTTCAGTAAAGGAAGCCTGAGGCCACACATTAAACGAAGTGGAGAAAACTAAAGGCTGACTGGCTGCCCATTTGAGCACTGACCACTCTGCATGGAGAGTTAAGCAGAAGTGCTCTGAAGAGAGTTTGTCCTTGGGCAGTTAAATTTCTATTTAGAGCAGCTGCATGTGTGTAACACAGCCTGCCTACCTCCTGCATTTACCAATATTTTGATGCTTTTGTTTGCTTTCTGTTTCATGCCTAATTAACATGTGTTGGAAGGGAAATGAAAAGGAACTTGCTTGTAAGACTTTGTTCCTTTCTGTTATTATTTCTGAACTGGAGAGTCAGGCCTTGCATGTTACAGAATCACAGAATTGCAAGGTTGGAAGGGACCTCAAGTGGTCATCAAGGACAACTTCCCTGCTAAGGCAAGTACTCTGCCATAGATCGCACAGGTGGGGATCCAGATGTGTTTTGAATATTTCCGTAGAAAGAGACTCCACAACCTCTCCTACCTACAGGGTAGACAAGTTTTTAGTTTATCTATATTGATTTTCCTTTGGGATCTAAATTTCTTAAAAAAGTTGACAAACAGAACAGGAAAATGACAATGCTGATACCTGTGCTTTTTTTCAGATGCAAAGTTTCCAAAATAATGTAGGAACAAGGAACATGATTCTGTAACAACTGCTTGCCATCCCAGCTTAGAATGTGGACGTGTCATCCATAAATCACTGAGGAGTGTCTTTCAGGTATTTTATAGTGCTGCCAAGTAGCTCTGCTCATTGTGAGGCTCAAGCCTGAAACTTGAAGTATGTATATAGTGACATGCAGAGATCACAGCTATCTCTAGCATTTATGGACTTCAGATCCTGTGTCAATTTGGAAAGCAAAGTTATCTGGAATACATCAGTCTACCATGAAAATACAATGCACTAAGGTAATCTCTAACGTGATTAGTGAAATATGCGTGAATGTCGTAGTTTAATTGTACTTGCAGACATTTAAGAATTACCTTAAAAGTACATCAATGATTTTGTAGTTTTCTACTGTTTTCCTCCTTTCCTTCTTTCTTACGTATATCACAGCATGATTTATAAGAATTAGTAGCAATATGTAGTAACATGCCATTCAGAAAGGAAAAGAAAGGTTCATCTTGTTAATATTCCATACTTCATTTGGCTGGCTCAGTGAACCCTTACCTGTGTATTCATGAGACTGTGCCTCTAGATGAATGCGGAGGTGGAATTAGCAACAAATACAGTGCTGAATATTAAAAAATGAACTGTAAAAGGTTTCAAATTTTTCATTTCTGTGACAGGAATTATAACTAGAACAGACAAGAATTATAAATGGAATGAAAAATGCCAACAGATAAATTAATTGTAATGAAACTGACTGTGTAGCAGTGGAAAAGAAAAATTGGAATCTTGATCAGTATTTAAAACTTCAAGGTCATTACATTTTGGTTCCTTTCAGATGTTCAGCATGGAGAATGTAATGATTATACCAAAATGGCATGTACATTAGTTAATTTTATACCATTTTTCTACTAAGGCTTCAATTCTTGTGTTTAGAGTTGTTCTTTTAAAATACTTTATTTCTTTCCTATTCAATACTGTTGTGCAAATAGTTTACACTGAACAATAAGAACTGATTTTCATTCTTACTTTCTCTGTATTCATTTGAATGACAAAAATCATAACTAAAGGAAAATCTAGTTCATATGTAATCTATTCTAATATCACGAATCGTTAAAAAAAAAAGGATAAAATAAGCCAACAATTTCCTTTTGGCATGCCTAAAGTACTTATAAGAGTCACTACCTTAATTTCTCTGTCAAGTTATTGTTTCATGCGGTGGTTTAAAAATAATTCTTGTGCAAAACTATTGCATCGAGCTTATAGAATGGTATCTAAATATTCCTTTCAGAGAAATTTTAAAGATGCAAATTTTTAGGATTTCAAAGACGTAAAATGTCATGATCTGGCTGCACAGTGTTTGTAAGTAAGCACTTATTTTACAAGTTGAAGTCTTCTGCAACATTTTTGTATCAGAAGACTTGGAGTAAAATTTTGTTAAATATACAGGACTTAACACACAGCAATGTATTACTTGTAGGAGTTATTTTGGTATATCGGCCAAGGTCCTGCACTTTGGCCACAGTAACCCCATGCAGCGCTATGGGCTTGGGGCTGAGTGGCTGGATGACTGCGAAGAGGAAAGGGACCTGGAGGTGTTGGCTGATGCTCGGCTGAGTATGAGGCGACAGTGTGCCCTTGTGGCCAAGCGGGCCAATGCCATGCTGGCCTGCATTAGAAATAGTGTGGTCAGCAGGAGCAGGTCAGTAATCATCCCCCTGTACTCAGCACTGGTGAGGCTTGAGTATTGTGTTCAGTTTTGGACCCCTCATTACAAGAAAGACTTTGAGGTCCTGGAACGTGTCCAGAGAAGAGCAACAAAACTGTGAGGGGTGAGGGTTCTGGAGCACAAATCTTATAAGGAGTGGCTGAGGGAGCTGGAATTGTTCAGTCTGGAGAAGAGGAGGCTCAGGGGACACCTCATCTACAACTTCCTAAAGGGAGGTTGTGATGAGTAGGGATTTGGCCTCTTCTCCCAGGCAGCAAAGAGGACCCGAGGAAATGGCCACAAGTTGTACCAGAGGAGATTTAGATTAGAAATAAGGAAAAACTTTTTCTCTCAGAGAGTGTTCAGGCACTCTAATGGCCTGCCCAGGGAGGTGGTGGAGTTGCCATTCCTGGCAGTGTTCAAGAGGAGTCTGGATGTGGAGCTATGAGATATGGTTTAGTGGCTTGTGGTAGCAATGGTAATGGGAGGACTAGATCATCCTGTAGGTCCTTTTCAACCCTGGGATTCTGTTATTCTATACCGATTAGAAATAGAAAATTTCTCAAAACACTGTTGTAGTGTGAGTTAAAGTAGCATCGAATATATATTTTAAACAACTTTATATTAAAATGTTTAGATTCTTCACCTCAGCTTACAAAAAGCATCTATTAGACTTATCTAGAATTCTTATTACTGTTTACGTGTTTAAATGCCTAGCTGCATACCTCACCAAATTATTGTAGCTCCTCAATGGATTTACACTAGGAAATGTTCCCTGATGTCATTGTAGGAGGAAAAGAGAAACGAAAAAGGGCACACAATTGCCCTAAACATACTTGCAACGCTATGTGGTATAAAACTGTGAGCTTCATGTAGGTGAGGGTTACACCAATAGTTGTGAGGATAGTTTCTCTACTGCTTGATACAGGATGCAAAGCTAAAAAGTGCTGCTATGCTGCTGGATAAGCCTACCCATCAAAAAAGTAACTGTCAGTACAGCTCATCCTGATATTCATCTGACAACAGAGAGGAACCATTCAGCACCCTGAAGTCTCCTACATAATCTAACAGGATCCCAAAGAAAACACTAACATATGCTTCAGTGCATTTACTTTGTACTGTATGTGTACCTAAGCCAAAAAAGTAGGCTTTCCGATACTTTGTACTGAGTCTAGCATTAGTACAAATTACCAGCTTGAGTGGCAATTAGTGCCAGGCGTGACTGGAGTGCTGTTTCTAACCTTTCCACATAGCATCAGTGAGTGTGCAAAGGATCTGCAGGAGTACAGTTTTTGCTGTTGTCAAAATACAGATATGCATTGTTCAATAAATTAGTCTTATTGCTTCTTATATTGTCTGATAATTTTTGATAACTGACTTGGAAAACACTGATGGCTAGAGCTATTGTAATTTTACTTTTTAAGTCTCATAGAAGAAGTTATCTAGCTATTACTTTCTCGTTAAATTATCACCCATTGTTAAGTGCAGGTAGGCTTCTTGTGCCTGCCATTTTTATTTAGCAGATGATTCTTATGAACACTGAATTACTTCATACATATTGTACATGAACTATGATTGTCAATGTGCCTTTTCTTAAAAGTCTGTTTATTTTCCTAACTGCTAATGTTGCAGCTGATGTAATGTGTAATATATAACATTTGATTTTTTGATTTCTTCAGCTTGTCACCAACTTCAAAATGCTTTGTTTCTTCCAGGATGAAAAAATCTCCTTATTTTGTTGTATAAATTCTGTACAATCTAATCTTAGCAAGCTAGCACACCTACAAGAATTTAACAAATAATTGAAGGTGTGATACAGTATTTTGTTCAACTCTTCAGACAGAAAAAATATAAGATAGGTCAAGTACTAACAGTCCTAGCTGTAATGTGAAGGAAATGTTGAAACTTGGTAAGAATTCATTTTCAGTTACATGAAGAAGTTGTGGTTCCTAGCTATTTTGTAAGTAAACTAAACACTGAAAAAATTATCAGAGATAGCTGAGGCATGGAACAGGCTTTGGTTAACTTCATGTCAGAAATGCCATCAGTAATCCAATAGTGGATAACATTTACAAAAATATGGAGAGGATGTGAAAGGGCTGTATGACCAGTGAGAGTAGTCTTAATTCTCAAATTGCTTGCTATTTTTATGTTTCAGTGCTTCATTTCAAACTGTGATTCTGCCTTTATGTTCTAAGAGGTGATATGCGCATGCATGTTTATTCTTGTATTAACTTGTATTGAAGATGTGTAATTGTCAGAAAGAGATGAAAGATTAGACATTATCAAATCTTTGAAAGCCTTGTCTATGGTCTGGCAAAGCTGACTTACTGTTTTTGGTTTATGCATCATTGATTTTGCAATGAGAACTCAGTTTATGCCAACGCTGGCAAACCAAAATTGAAACCTCCTTACTTTCCTAGAACTCTGTTAACTTTGAAGTGCTAGCAGGACTTGAAATGAGTAACCATTTATTTTAGTTAAGAAGGAAATCAGCCATGTCCCTGAATGCACTCAGTTAGTAGCTCAGTGAAATAAAAGTACATTCCATTTAAAGTAGAATTATGCTTTAATGTTGAATGAACGCTAATCTGGGGTTGCATGGGTTCCTTCGCTTTGTATGATACAGCATTTGGGAGTGCATTGATGGTTGCTTAGCATGGCAATGTATAAAAAAAAGTACCTTCGTGATGTGTTTCCAAAGTTTTTGTTGCTGAAATATATCTTTTCATAGTTAAATTATCTTCTTTAAAACATCTGCTTTGCAGTCATGGGAAACTCTATATTAATAACTGTGTTTTTAATCAAATATGCATTGAACTAATTCAGTTTCTCCAATGCATATAGTCTGTTTTTTGTATTACAAGCAAATATTTTAGGATGTCTGAAGTACAGTATGTAACGTTTAGTGAAGGATATGCAGAAAGTAATAGTAAATTTGAAATATGCTGCTTAGATACTAAACTGTTCTCATTTCAGTGAGGTTTTTTGATGACTACTGTAGATGTCTTCCATTATATTCCTATCCCATATTTATATTACCAGATTTCATTTTAGTACAACAGTCTAATGGTTTTAACTCTGAAAGAACTCTGAGATTCATTTTTTTTATTTACATACCTGAATTTTGATATCTTCCCAAAAATTGATCTTATAGTCATAATATTCTTAGCCTATTACTTTCTATAGAAAGGTTTAATTTCAGCAGCTGCGTATGTCAGGTTAGCCACTGTGAAGAGATCCCAGTTTCGAAAAGCTTTTTTTTTGTTTTACACTTACTGTACAAAAAGCCAGCTTCTCTGCTTCTCTGCTACTGCCCTCCCCAATCTCAAAGATTGGTCAAAGAAAATCACATGTTGTTAATCTACTGGGGAAAAAAAAAAAAAGTTAAATTGGTTATCCATGTATTTGTAATATAAAGTTATTGTTATAATAAGAAAAATATTATGATGTTGTTATGTAGTTCAAAGTGAAAACTTGAGTAGTCAGATAATATAGTTTTAATCCTTGTTGCTTATTCTCTGGACTAAAAGTTACATTAGCTAAAATAGACTAAGTGTGGTTGGGTTAATATGCTGGAAGGCCTCTGGAGATCATCAAGTCCAACCCTCCTGTTAAAGCTGGTTCCCTGTAGTTGGTCAAACAGAAAAGTGTCCAGGGGAGTCTTGAATATCTCCAGAGAAGGAGACTTCACAACTTCTCTGGGGCAGCTTATTCCAGTCCTTCATCACCCTAAAAGTAAAGTTTTTCCTCACACTCTTATGTAACTTCCTGTATCCAAGTTTGTGGCTGTTGCCCTTCATCTTGTAGCTGAGCACCACTGGAAAGAGCCTGGCCCCATCCACTTGATTCCTGCCCATTAGATATTTATAAACTGTGATCACCTCTCAGTCCTCTCTGAACAGTCCCAGGTCTCTCAGCCTTTCCTTGTTCTGGAGAAGCACTAGCCCCATCACCATCTTTGTGGCCCTTGCTGAACAATCTCCACAAGTTCCCTGTCTTATTTGAACTGGGGAGCCCAGAATTGGACTCAACACTCCAGATGTGGCCTCACCAGGGTGGAGGAGAAGGGAGGATCACCTCCTTGACCTGCTGGCTGCATCTTGAGCTGGTAAATTTTTTAAAAACACAGGGAGACAAATTTTATCATCTGTTAACTGTTCTGGGAGTCAGATAGCAGGTTATTCTGCAATTCTGTTTTTGAAATATGAACGCTGCTAAAATAATGATACTCCATTGATATTTTAATATACTAACTCTGTAGCTGCAGACTAATGCGTTTGATGACAGCTTCTTGTTCTTACGGCAGATACACTGGGTACTATGCTTTCAGCACTAACAAAGGAACGGTGTTTTGAAAAACAAACAGAAGCAGCAGTGTGAGGTGGCCTTTCATGGATAGGCAGCTAGTCCCTCTGGCTGTGCTGGATGGACACCCAGTCTTCAAAGCCAGCTTCCATTTCCTTAATGTGAAAGTTGGAAGCGGAAGGAATGGAACATCATACTTCTGCTTATCTGAATAGAGTAACATTCCTTTGAACTCCATCCCTGTAGGGGATGGAGAAGGAGTGTCCACAGTTTCAGCACTCACTCTCTGAGGCTTGAAAGGCAAAAGCAAAGTAGGAGGCTTTGTGCAGCCCTTGTAGAAGGGTGCAGGTTTTCCATGGAAAGGACTAGTGTATCAGTGAGCTCTAAGAAATCACTGGGTTGACAAAATTTCAATTTTGCTGACACTGTTAAGATCTCTAGAGACAAGACTGAACACCTGTGTTTTACCTCACAAATACTTTTGAAATTCAGTTCCAGATCTGAGAATTCTGTACTTCATGCAAATCTTCGCTAAATATTCCTCCAGATCATGTTAAAGTCCACCTGAAATTTTTGACTGGAGATTTTTAATTTTATCTTCTTAGGTAAGCATAGTTCAGCACTGCTTATCAGTTTTGTGTACATACCTCAGGGATCAAAGATTGGATCCAATCCATTCTTACTTGGCAAGCTTGTGTACTGCACTGTTGAAGGCAGAAACAGCACCACCATTTGACAATGCATTTTGCTTTTCAGGTGGGGAATCTGAGAAGGGGATGGTACAAGAGAGACAGATGCAAAAATTCAGGCAGGATCTACAAAAGAAAGGTAATTGAGAAAGATTGCATTATGTCAAAACATTCATTAGTGTTTAACTCCAGACCCCTCAAAATCTCTTTGCTATTATTTCAGGTTTCACCCGGATGTATTTTGATGCTGAGCAGTCTGGATCTGCCAGCACATGTCTCATGTTTAAGCACAGTCAAGACCCCCAGTTAAAGAATTTGGCTCTGCCTTATTCTCTGTGGTGCCTAATGACGTAGGTCTTCCAGGACCATTTTCAATGTTTCTGTTGTATATTATAGAGAACCATCATGACTGTTCAGATGTTCAGTGGAAGAGTGCTTAAAAGCTAACTGTTGCTCAGAGCTGTGATATCTCTATCCCTTGATGGAGCAAATCCCTCTGCTTTGTTCCACCCAAATCTTTGAAGAAGGAATTATATTTCCTCAGGCTGTCTGCTTTAGGGAGGTGAGGAGAGTGCACATCACCAGCCTGCGGTGTCAGAGTATATGTGTACAAGCATAGCTCATTTAGACTTAATGTCAGCAGGCTGTCTGGCTAAATTTGCTGTCTGTTTTTATGCATGTGAATATTCATTATTGCCTGTATTGCAATTGTTTTTGCATAAATAGAAAGAACAAATTCACTGTGTCATTATAATGACCTAAAAGAGGAGGTTCCAGCATTATAGTAAAATAGCAGTCATGTTGCAGTCATCTGAAATTGATATCTCTGTCCAGTTACATTAGAATGCCTTTTGGAGCTGCACCACTGCTCTGCAAAATGTCATTATACTTGCTAAATCTGTCTGTGTCTACCCAAATTAATAAACAAAAACCTNACATGTTGCAGTCATCTGAAATTGATATCTCTGTCCAGTTACATTAGAATGCCTTTTGGAGCTGCACCACTGCTCTGCAAAATGTCATTATACTTGCTAAATCTGTCTGTGTCTACCCAAATTAATAAACAAAAACCTGTGTTCTTGCATGTGATGTTATGCAGAGAAAATGTCAGTAGTTTTGGTATTAAGATATCACAG
>PPHD01001727.1:0-11937 GCA_002909625.1 Bambusicola thoracicus | reverse complement strand
CTGACAAGTAATGTGCTTGCAGATGAAAAGAGGAAGATACTAAACTTCATGGTCTACTGATGATTTTTTTTCAATCAAAAAAGTAAAGATTATTGGACAGCATAACTGAGAAAACAACTTATTTATTTATTTTTTTCCACACTACCTCAAATGGAAAAAACCTAGCAGGGCAGGAAGAAGGAATAGAGAACATAAAGAAAAGCTCCCTTGCAGTATTTTGTCACACAAACTTCCTAAAATTGTCATCGCTTCTGCAAAGGACAAGTGGGCTGTAAACACTGGAAACTTGGTGCTTGCATAGACCCAGAATCTAGTTTATACATAAAGCTTCTGGTTTGCTGACTTTACCTCCTTGGGAGACTCTCCAAGCAATAGCTGTCATAAGTGAACTGTATTTTGAAATCTAGCCACAGACAAAGGTATCTGTTCCCAGCCATAATGCCCCGAACACTTCCCAAACTTTGGAGCTGCTGCTGAATGAGATCTTCTCCTTGCACAGTATCATGACAGCTGCTTCCCATTGTAAAGGCAAGACCTAAATGACTGCTTCCTTGATATACATACATCAGATTGAGATTGAAAAGGATCTTTGAAATAGGGATAATAAACCACAGGTATGTCTTCAATATATTGCAGATTGCTTTCTGCAGGGTGCTTCTCCCTCCTGTTGTGACTGATTTTTGGATGGGAAAAACAATTTTTTTGCATCCTTGTAAGAATTGTCAATGGCAATCTGTACCTATGTTTTCAGTCATGTCAGATTTCTTATGAACAAACTGCTGAATGATTGTTTATGCTTTCTTGGAAGATATCACAACATGTCATGCAAAAGGCAAAATCAGTTTCTGTAGGTTTTTTTTTTGTTTGTTTGTTTTGGATCTGCCTGTTTACCACCTTCTGAATAATTCTTCATTTTTTTTGCCCTGCTGCCTTATTTTCAGTGAAAAACTTCCCATACACTTGCATTCATTCACAGCTGATTCACTGCAAGTGCATCTATTCTCTTAAATGTTTGACAGTGTAGGCATTACCTATGCGGTTTTAAAATTCCAAGCAATGAAAAATTCTTTAACCTTAAGAGACCTGCAAAAAGTAGCTAGGGATTTTAAAAATGGTTCTTAAAGCCTTGTAAAAATCAGTGGCTTTGTTTGTTTTTAATGTACTCATTCAGAATCAGTAAAGCCTTTAATACTTCAGTGAGGGGAAATATTTCTATTTCCATTGTTATTTTCAAAGAAGAATTTCAGCAACTGTCCCTGTTATTGCTAGGCTGGTCCTGAGGAAATGTGTGTGAAATGGAACAATTCAGGTGGACTATCCTCAATACCTCCAGGAGAGGTGAAAGATAAAAGTAAATTGTGTGGAATCTTCTTCCTTTTCCTTTTTTTTTTTTTTTTTTGTCTTTTCAAGAGCCATCCCAGGTCATCTTCTTACTGCTTCCTAATGTTTACTTGATGTGATCGAACTGAATATTGAGAGGATGGAGAAATCAGATTAAAGCAAAAGCTAGAAGAAAATCATTCTTTCATCAAGCACAATCCACAACATTTAAGGTACTTGTTTTCTAACATGTACACAGATATTAACTGTCATGTCTATAATTTACTGCTGCTTCTGCTATAAATGGGAATTATACTGGAAGGATAGTAAACATTTTCTTTTTAGTTCTTGAGTGTCACCTATTGTTTTCATGTCTCTGCAAACTTGGGTCATGTACCTGCTATATCTGATCCTTTATTGCATAGGAAAGTTAAGGAATATATAATGCTATTTTAAATAAAGTGTTTTTTCTTTTTTTCTTTTTTTTTTTTTTTTTTTTTTTTTTTTTCCAACGATAAATTGGTTTTGTCACATTTTGGAATGAATTTGTTTCCATCTGTTGTAAGAGGAATGATATACACTTGAATTTACAAATTCGTAGCTCTCATGCACATCTTTCTGAAAACAATATTCAGGAGTATCTGTAGAAATTGGTGAAATGGAATTTTCTATAACTGACATCATCTAGAAATTAATATACCAAAGCTAAAAAAATTAATCCTATTCCCAGATCATGTCTTCAGAGCAGACAGTAATTTAAAGAGATGTAATGTGCTTGAGTAACCTAGTCAGTTACAGATCAAACATGTTACTTTATCCTCAAACAAAAAATTAACACTTTTTCATGGTTTAAAAGCAAAGTGAAAATTAAGATTAGTCACAGAAGTCTGAACTGAGTAGTATTGAATGATAGACTCAAATAAATGCTTTGGAAGCCAGCTATTATTTGGAAGAATGTAAGCTAAAGCATCTGATTTACTTGAGGGGGAAAAAGAATTTTAAAATCTAGTTTGGGCATATTTTAAAAAAAAAAAGTTATAGAGGTTTGATTTATAGTTCTGTAGTTGTACAAGTTGCTAAAGCTTAAATGTCACAAAGGCTTGGCTAGAAATACATAACTTCACCGATTTTTTTATCCATCTCATCTTTATTTTGAAGATGAGGATATCACTAGCTGATTTAACACAGGTTCAGTTCAGATAACAAGTTTTTTTTTCTATTCAGTAAATGCTGCAGTAATTTCTCCAAGAGTGAGCTTATTCCTTCAATGACACCACAAACCCAGAGTAGTAAAGAAGTCCAATTCAGTGACTAATGTCTATTAAAATAATTGAATAAAGAGTATGACAAATGTTTGGTGTGGTGGAAACTAACAATTTTCTGACTAGATTAATATTTCTCTCTTTATGCTTTATTTAATCACTTGCTGTTATGTGTTTCTTTTTTCCCTGCTAGGATGACAGGTAGAAATATTTCAGAGCAAGATTTTTTCATTGCATTTCTGATAAAAATATTAACTTTTTTTGCAGCTTATTACATATTGTTAGTGGTAAAAAGGTGCCTATTCTGTCAGATAATTTACCATGGACTGTTTTGTTTGGTTAGTGGAAACTAGTTGAGTATTTTCAAAATCGTTGATGAGTTAACAGCTTAGGTTTGGTGTAAGACCACAAGTCACAGAAAGACTAACCATTTCATGTGTAATTACACTGATCACTATTTCCAGGTCCTACGATAGGTTAACTTATTTGATAAGTGAATATACCATAGTACTGTATCCAACATGGTGTAGATGTATGTAAAACTCAGAACAGTAGTTATAAGACCAGTAAGTCTTCTGAGTAACTGGATATTAACCTAACAATTTATAACTTTTCTCCTAATCATGGATATAAACATAATTCTAATTATTATGGTATTATTTTTAATAGCAAGATCCTGATGTGGACTGTATTTATTACTGCATACATTATTTTAATATAAGACCGTTCAGGTATGCATATAAAATCTGAATTAATAGAAACCATAGAGATGAGTCAGCATTGAAGATTTCTGTCTGTTTTAATATAGTAAGAAAGATACTCTTAGAAGGCAGAAAAAAGATGATTTACATTCCTATCATTTAAGAAGTAAAGCTGTTCTCAGCAGCACCTGAATACCTTTAAGGATGTACAGGAGGGCTTTTAATAAATTACCTTGTGCATTTGAAATAAAGGTGCTTCAGAGTAATTATGTAGGACAGTCTAATATATTAGGGCAGGAAATTACTTGAGTTCCATTAATTTCATTTGTGTCCTGTCAGAGAAAAGTCAATTAGAGGTGTACATCAGGGAAAAGCACTTCTAAAGGAAGGGTAGAATGTATAAAAGATCCCATTATACGCCTGTTTCCCTAGATCACTGTTTGGTTAGAAGACTTGACATAAGGTGAGCTAACACCAGCAGGTATCACAGAACCAGTACCGCATTAATTAATGGGGCTTATATTACTCCATTAAAATACTATGTGAGGGCCTCAGAGACTTCGATGCCTATACCTTCACAGCAAATCAGAGCAAGGAAATGTTAAGAGGTTCTTTATACAGAAGGAGGTGAAACACAGAGACTAATATACTTACAGAGTAATTTCTGTGAGCTTTGAGAATTGAGTTTATGTGGTCTTCTGGCATCTAAATGAGTTATCTAGGATTCCTTTAGAGTCAGCAGAAGGAGAGAGAGGAAATAGTATGGAATGATTAATTCCACTTGTTGAAGGATGGGATGAACCACCTGGGATGAAGTGTTCTCCAAAGGGGTACAATTTAAGAGAACTGTGACTTCATTATTCATCCTTTTCTTGAGAAGCCCACCCTGAAATTGTCCTTAATGTATACGCTGGACACAAAACAGGTGGAGAATACCTTTGTTCTTGAAAACTGAAGAACATCTGCACACATGCAAAAGCAAAAACATAGGAGTGAATGGAGTTAAATTAGATGAGTTTGGGTACCTCAGGCATTGTAGTTTTGGATCTGGGTATCAGCTACTAATCAATTTATGTGTAGAGCTTGTAGATTTCATCCTAAATGAACTTCTAGTAAAGAACCACAATAAGACTTTTTGGTAAAACAGGGATTATTCTTAGTAGGAGATCTACTGTTTCTGATAAGAGAGAAAGGAAAATGTGTCATTTCCTTCTGCATCTTTCTCACCACTTTCACTTTTTTCAGATCTATTTTGGGAGCCTTTGTACACTAAACTCTTACAAGGGTCCTGTGGTCCAGAGAAGAGAATAAAAAACAAATTCTGAGTCAGAATTTTTCATGTATAGTAGTACTGCAGACCTTAATTAATGCAAACATTAATTTCTGAGAAAAGCAACTTATAGGTTCCAGGAGAGCAAAGTATTTGAAACCTAAACAAAAGCAAGGACCAAATTAGAATTCTGAACATGAACTTCTAAACAGAAAACTCAGTCGTATTTAGATCATATATACATTTAAGGTGCTTGAGAAGCCATCGGAAGATGCACTTTCTCTTTGACTTCTATCACTAAGTAAATAAGAAACTGTGAAGCTTCAGACCACTATCAGGGTTGACTTACAATATCATTGCTCCGTTCTCTTTTAAAATAGATGAAAAATTCCACATGCAATAATCTTAGAAATGAAGCAAAACTGAAGTTCAGATGTGTTTTCTTTGCTGTCAATTTAAACAAGTCTAAAATATCCCAACTGGAAAAATCTTTTGCATTTTCTTATGTTCTACATCAGAACATATGGCTTGGCTTCTTTAGAGAAATCTTAAAGTAACGTGGTGCTCCTGCTGACTATGCCTACCCTGATATCATTGCCACTTACTGCTTCGTATTGCATATATTGTCAATAACAACTGTAAACAAATCACTACAGTATATCATTAATTATATCAGTATGTTCAGTGATGTACAAAAGGATTGCCCCCTCTGTTAAGTAGTTTCTTCCCTAGAAAGCCCTGAAGTACTCTGTTGTAGACAGTGGTGTAAAATTCCTAACCAGGAATATTGTCAAGATTTATCAGAGCTTCAGCTATTAAAGTTGTCGTATTTCCATTTACTTTATTATAACCATATCAGCTTACATCAGATGTGGCACTTACATAATTACATTCTTATATTTCTTTCTCTATTTCTTGTTTATTTCTTGCTGCATATTTTATGTGTTAAAATGAGTTAGTACAATAATAATGCAGACAAGGAAGAAAATAATGCTGCTCTCTGGATGGCCACTGAAAAATCCCACAAAGACTATAATTAATTTGATAATAGGTATTTTCTCATCTTAATTCTATTTTCCTAGAGACTGTAATGGCAAAATAACTTTCTTGAGTGGAGGTAGGCTTGAGAAGGTGACATGGTAAGAAGGAAGAGCATTCAGATTCCCCAGTGGAAAATTTCTTCTGATCTGCTTCTGAATCTACACAGAGAAACTTTGTAAAAAGTGATTGTTTTCTCACTTTAATGCAGTATTTATCATCTGCAGAAATTGCATTCTGCCCATTGACCCACAAAATTTATTTGCTTACTAATCTGCGTTAGCCTTTTTCTGCTTGTTTTTCCCATTACATTATATTACAGAGAAGCATGAATAGTTTCTCTGAAGTTCTTTGAATGTAATGAAGAAATTTAGGACTTAGCCTAGATCTTTGAAGAAGAAATTTCTTGTTGGAGAGTGTGTATTACATCAGATTCATAAGGATTTAGAAAAGGATACGCACTTCATGAAAACTGATTAATGTCTAGTCTAGGTCCTTAAGACCACATTCATCAAATGATATACTGTAACTACACATATGTTTAAGATGATGGTAGCCCAAAAGTTTGCTCCTTGATGCAGTGATTTTGTTGCACCTAGAGCAAAGAAGTGTCTCTGCTTGGCCACAGGCAACAATATAGTTCCTGGATAGCAAAATAAACCTCCCCGAGATTCAAATATGTTTGTTTGCTATCATTAGCATTGTTAATATTGTGTTGATTCATTTTTGTCTAAAATGGTCTTACACACCAAATCTTAGTTTAGTCAAGGACCAGAAAAACAGCTAGTTCAGATAAACATCTCTTGTGGTTGTTCTAGAGATTGAGGTTTCATTGCTGTCCTGAGAGCAATAACAGAAGCCTATTCAGGTTTCTAGATATTGTGATATATCCTACTGAAATATTCTAAGGCAAATAAGCACTTAGCAGATGTCAATTCATGTGTGTTGGCTCAAGGATTTCTCATAGATATGACACATCAGTAATGATTAGGTGGGTAACTTGCACCCTTTTTGTGCAACATCTGTGAAGGATTAGCTTGTGGCAGTTTTCAATATTCTGCTTAATTTTGCAAGATAATATTTTCAGTTAACGTTGTGTATCAGAAAGTAGACAATCTCCAGTATTTCAGTCTCTCTTTTTTGTCAGGTAGTATGTTGTCATTGGTTTGCATCTTGTTTGGGGTAAATGAAGCCTGCAACATCTTTCTACCAGCTTTTTAATCTAATATTATTTCCATAAGACTATACAGAGTCCTGTTATAGATGTAGTTACAGAACATTTTGATTTAGATGAATTCTTGATAAAAAATACAGACTGAATGATGAAATCCATAAACTTTTTTGACTGTTTTCTTCTTTAGACTGATCAGTAGCAGGTACCATGTTAATAAATAGGTGGTAACATAGCAGACAGCTAGGTAGTGTCACCATGCATTAAATCTGCATTCTTATTTTCCTTTCAAATCTATTTCTCATTTCAGAAGCAGAATTTTTATTTTCATTATGAAATAAAATAATTTTAAAGTTTCATTTACATATTATTGAGGAAAGAAGAATCAAAGAAAAAGTGCTTAGGAATTACTGAAGCAATTTTTTGTAGGCCTTTTCTCATTTAGTTACACATTAATCTTGAATTGCTGCTTCACACCTGGTAACTGAAAGCTCACCATTATTCAAGGGACATTTCCAACTGTTGGAGTTGGTAGCAGTAAATGACACTCACAGGTATCTGCTAAGAAGCCGCCTAAGTCTGAAAACAAACAGTACAACAGCTCCGTGACAGAGTGAGAAGATCCTTTGGGGCTGTCTAATCAATCACCTGCCTGTGAGAGCAATACAATGTTTTTGAATTTGTTTCTGACAAAATGAATTTGTGTCTGAAATCCCAGCGGGCCAAATTTTGTTGTCATAATGCTAGTAGAACTGGTAGTTACTGCTGATTTACTCTGTTGTAAATAGGATGGGAATATGACTTAGTGTTTTATAGAAACACGAGGTTGGAAAGTACCTACAGGATCATCTAGTCCATCTGTCCTCCCACTACCATTGCTACCACAAGCTACTAGCTACTTTATATGGCAGTACTTCACAATATATTTATTGTCTTCAACCATAGATTAAGTGGTGATCTTCTAGAAAAAGTTCCAGCCTTTTCCCTGTCTTTCCATTTCTCCAATTAATGTTAAGCAAACTATATTTTCTGTATTTTCTATGTTTTAACTATCCTGCAGTAAGTCTTTACTTTGTAGAAAGAAAAGTTAGGTTTTTCCCACTTTCTCTTTTTAAATAGTGCTTTTCTGTACTGTAAGCAATTACATTTATATGATTTGAATGAGTCAGCTATCTTTGCCTGAGCCACAGGTATAGAGAAGGTGAGCAAGAATTCTTAAGGTACAAAAAGAGGGAGGAATTGGAAATACCTGTCCCCTATATACCTCCAGTGTAGAGGAAGCTTCTGTAAGACACAAATAGTGTTTTGCCATCAGTGTGTACTCTGGTGTAGCTGTTGGTGCAGAGTGAGAAGCTGCATTGCAAATTGTGCTGGAGAGCTGTGAAGCATTCCTGCTGCTGTAATCTTTTTGATAGGCTCCTTGCAGAACTGGATTAAGCTGGGCAGGTTTCAGTTACTATAAATGCTGCATGTTAAGGGCTCTTCTCTCTCTTGCTCTTTCTTCTCCCTCCATTTCTAATACAAAATTCAAAAAGACTGACTCAGGTGGAAGGAAAATCCAAACCAAACCCTGCTTAAAATCCTTTGCTCTCTGAATCAAACCCTGGCTGTTTTTGTTTGTTTGTTTGTTTGTTTTGTTTTGTTTTGTTTTTTGTTTGTTTTTGGTGATTGTTTGTTTTCTTTTTCCTCGTCTGAGAAGTCATCTTTAGTGACTCCTCCTCTACTTTAGCAAGCGTTTGCTTCTTAGGAAGGGAATCATCACTTTGTGAGGTAGGGTGAAAGCAGGACTTCTAGCATTTGTAACATTTGTCTTACATGAATTCAGAAACAAATTACCATGTTTTTGGTTCAGCCTGAACTAGGGAAGGGCCTTGCTGTGGTAGAAGTTGCTATGGAAGGGCCAGAAGACTGTGGTGTAACTGGGAGCTCCTGCTTTGCAAAGTGATTGAAGGTGGCATTGCAACTGCATGGGGATCTGCTAGTCTTGAGAATGGCAGCTCAACCCTTAAGTCCATGCATCCAAGCAGAGATGGTCTGAGGAGATGGTAAATGACCCACAGTTAGCTGGTAGGTCCACTGCAGTGTTCCTGGTGTGAGTAAACTTCTGTGCCTGCTGGAGCTCAGAGGAGAGGTATGAAGTTGGGTCCCAGTTTCTTGACTCCTTTGTGGGCTTTCCCACACAGCATAAGGCACAAATATGGTAGGATGATGGTAGTAGGGAGTCACCCTGCCATACAGAGAACATGTTCTGCCACTGTTGGACAGGTCTATTAAGAGTCCCATGCGTGGAAACTGGACCTGGGTTCCCAAGGGTTTGCTTCAGGCAACAAACCTTAGTGACTATTTAGCTTCCTCAGCGTAGTGCAGAGTGGGGATGTCTAAGTACAGGCCGTGGGAAGAGCATTGGCAGAGGTTGTTCCTCAGGTAAAGGAAAAATTCCAAAGAAATTCTTCCAATACTAGAGATGGCTTTTGATCTTGACCACTGATGATGCTGGGTATTTTGGTCCTTATTTTGTTAGAAAGTATTTGAGTGAAGGGCTGGCCAAATTAAAGTATTGACACTTTGTGACCCCGAATTCCTCCCTTAAGTGTCTTGGAGAATGTCTTCTTTCTTTCTTTCCAAATATTGCAATTGGAATTTGGGAAACTTCTTTCATTGAATGTGATTGCTACATTAAACTGTAACACATAAATAAACTGCAGTGTCATGACTGTGTTTGCAGATTACATGGTGCTATGCACAGTTAACATAATACTCACTGAAAATGGTCATTTATGTATGATCTATCCAATTCAATTTAACAGGCATTGGCTATTTATTGCAAGGATCTAATGAGCTGTGAAAGATTGTTTCCAAACACATATTTTCCTCCAGCTTATACACAGTTAAATGGCAAGATCTATACGCTTAAAATTTAATCTTTGTACTCTGGTCTGGTTTTGCAGATGTTTTCAAAGCCTGTTGGTCCCCTGACTTTATCACATAAAGTCAGTATTGATGTTTGCTTTCTGTTTGTTCAGTGGCCATAAGCAAAAAGTAGAAGTTTCTGAGGCAGTCCTTAAGATGGGATGTGTAGGTGTCAAGCTTTCACCTTACCTGCTTGAGCCAGTATTCATATAATTACAATCCCAGAGTAAAATAATTTGAATAAAACCTGGAGACTGCGGTGGCTAAAGCTGGTGTTCCAAGATAAAGGAGTAGAGAGACATGAATTCATTGTTATGAACATGTTTTAAAGTACGTAAATTCAAGTCCACAGCATAGAAACCTTTTGGACAGGTACTGTTGGAATTGTAGTATTGATGGGATTGATTTTCTTAAGGCTGACAAAAATAGTTTGCTCAATTATCAGTTAAAAGGCTTCCATTGCTTCTGTATAGCAGCTTAAGTCTTACAAATTGTTGTTATCCCTATTCTCCTTTAAATGTTTCTGAAATTGCAGTGGGTTTCTTTTTACTGGCTATAAAGAGTGGACAATATTCCAATTCAATCATTTTACATATTGATAAGTTATGTTAACTTGAATAAAATAATTGAGACAGCTCCCACAAAACAATCATGTTATTTTCTGTACTACAATTTGCTTGGCAGCAACTGTACCTTTTTGCTTCAAAAGTTGATCTTTGTAGATTTTATCTCCCGTCTGTCGCAGAAAAGCCTCCTCTGGTTCTCTGATAGGTACATTCTGCCTGATGCTGTATCTCTCTACTAGAACAGAGAGAAAAAGAGGGGTGCGGAGGTAAGAGGGCAATGTGTGTGAACATGCATAACTCTAATTACCAGGGTTTAGCAGGACAATTACTTTTTACCTCATTCATTACAGTGCCCAGTAACAATACACATTAGCATTGTGTTTACAAACTCTTCATTATAAATGCAACAAATGTGTACTGAGATAATGGAAGAGATCAAGTCTTTAAATGCAAGTGTTTCTTTATTCAAGTTAAAGTCTGACCTGTTTACTGATCTAAATCTAAAATTAAAAGCAATGTTATTTTCTTCCATGTATATGAACGTTACTGAAAATGTAGTGTTAAATATAATAATTTATTCTTACTATTAGCAGTATAAGCTTGGTATTTAGGCTTGTTTCCATTAAAATCCACTGAAATTTTGTTTCTTACTTCACTTAGACCTGAACTGAACAATTCATATTGATGTAGGAAATGGCAGTCGCTACATTTCGAATGTCATTAGTCATGTCTCATTAGTCTCATTCTATGACAAGGTGACCCGCTTAGTGGATGAGGGCCAGGCAGTCGATGTGGTCTATCTGGAGTTCAGTAAGGCCTTTGACACTGTCCCCCACAACATCCCCGTGAAGAAGCTGGCTGCCCATGGTCTGGATGGGTGTACGCTCCGCTGGGTGAAGCACTGGCTGGATGACTGGGCCCAAAGAGTTGTGGTCAATAGAGCTGAATCCAGTTGGCGGCCGGTCACGAGCGGTGTCCCCCAAGGCTCAGTGCTGGGGCTGCTGCGCACAGTGAAGATAATTTAGGAAAAATACAGATCATTGCTGCCTGACATCAACAATTGGCCAGTTTAGTCATCTATAACATATTTTCATTGCAGATCCCTATAAGCATCTGGTTAGCTTGCAGATTTCTCATTACTCTATAGTAAAAAATATTTCAAGGAGCTCTGAAAACTGATATGTTACCACCACATAATCTGTAGACCATTGGCTGAAAAACAGTGGTTCAACTGATGCATTAGTTAGTTTCATCCTTCCTAGTATTCTATATGATTGTTTTTCGTTTCTTACTAAAAGGTACATATATTTGAAATGAAGAACATCTTAAGCATTTAAAAATCTTTATCCAGTGGCATATTGACTCAATGGGATTTACATGAGTTACTTGTTAAAATATGTCAGCTACTCATCCTGTTGTTTATAAACAGAGACTCCTCATCAGAAAGAGAAAAGAAAATGTTTCCTAAAGGACAATTGTTAGCTTTGTAACAGATCAGATGTGTTCAATATGATAAGTAATTCAAAATATTAATAGAAGAGGATGGGTGTAGATCCTCTTAAAGGACTATTTCTTCTCCTTAAGTCTGGATTGAAGACTACGATCTCCTACTATACTGATATTCAGAATACACTAAAAGATTTTTTTGAAAGCAGCTTGCTTTTTGCTCAGTCTTCATAGTTGATAATGAAAAATACTT
>PPHD01001726.1:4481-40621 GCA_002909625.1 Bambusicola thoracicus | reverse complement strand
CATACAGTCATTATTTTCCATACGAAAACAGCCCGCATGGGAACAAAAGAAAGAAGGATGGTAATTATCTGAAAGACACCAAGTTAGCATATGGATCTCATTGCCACTTACACACTGTGGTCACTGGAACAAAAAGCTATTAATCAATATGTAAGAGCCATAAATTAACACAAACATTAATCATTCTAATACTCCCGCTGTGTCAGACTGATAATTTTTTTCAGCCTTTCATTCTGACACTTTTGCCTTCAGCCATCGGCTGCCCGGCCTTCCCAGCACCGTTACGCCTCCGGGCACCGCGCATCTCACTGAAGGCAGCATTTTAGGGGCAGCCAAATATCACAGTTACATTCACACTAAATACATGGGGGCTGAAATCCAGATACCCCTCCGTCACAACGTCAGCACGCCGGCTTTTAGTAAGGACAGCCCAGCATACAGCTGAAGTGGATGAAGCTCTGCCGTTTCATCAACAGGCTCACGTTTTAGATGAGGAAGGACGCCCTACGATTTACTTCAGGAGCCACTACCTGCCTGGTACAGCGAGCTGATGTCGGCACAAAGCACAGCAGTTGTTCTCTGCAACACACCCTCCATAAAGGGAATGCAAAAAACGATATTAGAAAAGAAAGTGACAAGGCCAGATCTAGAAAATCCAGAGAATGCGAAAATGCAGAACGTCAGTGAAAAGATTTACAGAACCGCCTCACTGCAGCACCCAGAGCACAGCGAGTGTCAGCTCCTTCCACTCCCAGGGGCTAACGACGTCCTCGGGTAGCATGGGCCTAATTACAGCTCCAGACACTTCCTGCAATAATCTTCTTTGGTAACAAACTATTAAAAAGAATTGACAGAGAAGAAATGTATCAAGTTGTTACAGCAACTGAAGTTATTTGAGCTGGAATTGTGTGCCTGCAATTAAGGATTCTGTAACTCTGCCCAATTAAAGCATCGCTTTATTTGAAAATTAATTCTAAACACATATTTTTCCCATGACAAACTTTATGATTGTTTAATTTATTCTGTTATAATTACTTTAATTAATCTACTCTTGTATAATACGATGCTGTTATTCTGGCACCCGACCAACGCAGACAAACAATTGATTGCAGGAGCTGTCACGGCGGTTTCAACACCGCTCTTATTTATTTGTCTGTTCTATGACTTCTCTCTTCCTCCCACCGGGCACAGGAAACACAGCATGCAGCGGATGACATTTTGTCTTCTGCCCTTTTTTTCTTCAAAGTGTGAAATATAACTGCAGAGCGTGGAATTAAGGACATGTAACGTGACACTATGCAATAAAAAACTACCTATAGGAAATTAACGCATACTTCTGAAATGCAGCACACCGTGACTCTCCCATCGATTCCCTGCACAGGACCAAACCTGGAGCTGCCAGAAACGGACACGGAGCTGTGCTCAGAACGCGGCCTTCCGCAGCCAGAGCTCATTTTTACACTTGTCTTCAAATCATGTGAATTTTAATGTTTCAGTCAGTTTGACAAGAGCCACATTTTACTCTTACATCAGGTTACTGTATGCGTAACCAAAGCTCTTCTTACTCTACAAGCAGCCTAACTGCGTTACAACAGAAATGTGTACTAATATTTAGTAGTGTATCTTATTTTGCTTTGGCCACACTTGAAATAAAAATTACCGCCACTTCCAGATGGCAGTCCTGAAGCTCCTTTGGACATCAGTGCCCCTTAATGAACATGAATGCACACAGCTGCGGTGGGAGGCACCGAGATGCAAAGAAAGGGAACAGCATTACCTATGCCACGTTTAAGTGTATGTCAGAGTTAAAGATTATAAACTACTGTCATGCTATAGAATACCTCCCAAAATTCAGGCCTAATTAATGATTTGCCTATTAGGATTCCAATAAAATGTAAACAAATTTCATTTGGAGAACTCAAGCTATTAGAGAGCAAATTAATCTAGGAAATCTAATGAGAATCACTGTAATTCCAGTGCAAGCAGGACTGACGTTTACGAGGCAAATATTACCTGAATATAAAATAAAATGTTTATTTTAACAGTTTAACCTAAGCTTGCTCTTGAGATACAAACCCACAGCTGCTCTCTCATGCCCGTTTCATCAAGGCTATATCCATTCTGAAAAGCCATGTAGGATGCTTTCATTAAATATGCTCTCACGTCCAATACTCTGAGACTGATCACATACTAAACAGTTGTGCTATTAATGTTAATTAATTATATTAACGAAAAGCAGGTGCCAAGCTGAACAGCGGCTGAGTACTGACGATGCTCAGCTCTCAGCACTGCTTCCTGTGTTGTGTGACGTTCTGACCACCTAGCTGATCTGCTTTAAGGAATAATGCTAATTAACATCTAGCAGATGGACAGACGTAAAACCAGAGTTCCAGAGCACAGCTCCGCGGTTTCCACACGTGACTTCGAACTCCACTCCTCTCACCTGCAATAAGCTTTCTGGCCACAAATTGACCGACATGCAGAGCTGTGTCTCTGCCCTCATGGGAAGCTCAGAACCATTCCGCAGCACCTGGACTTGAACTTCCAGGCCCCGACTGTGCGCCCAGCAGCCCCGGTGCAGTGTGCTGCCAGGACTGAAGCGCCAGCCTTTCACCGCATCATCACACTGCGTCACCTTCTGACCAAATTCATTAGGAAAACTTTTACCCGTCCTATTATCTCAAACCAGGAGAGCTAGATCAAAGTATAACCGATTTTACAGCATGATAAAACTGTTATAAATATTTAAACACTAATTAAAAGGCCTCTTTTGTTAAAAAGTAAATAAATAATTGAAAGCCACTTCTGATAAATGCTATTAAATGCAATCTCATTGATCTTGCTCTTCTCGGAAAAAACGGGGCTTAGGGGGGCTGCCAGGCTGCCAAACCCTCACCTTCAGTAAGCCACACGAGTGCCCATTCCTGGGACAACAGATTAACCCTCAGTGTCTCTGCCAGCTCCATCCGCATGGGACAGCCGCGCCGTGCCCACATCGTGCAGCCGTACTGAAAGGCCTCTGCCTCCACAAGGAGAGGGATATCTTAAGGAAATGCTGCATCAGTGAGGAATTCTTTGGTAAACCCAATTACCATGATCTTTTTCCTAAAATGCCTGTGATCCTGTCTCCTACAAAGGTAAGGAACTGTCATCTTCTGGCAGATGCATTTTCTGCTCATAAGCAAATACGAGATCTGCATAAAACAGTGAGGGGGATGGCTGTGTATTTTCCCTGGTCTCCTTCTCAGGCGGATAACAAGCGTGGCATGAGATGAAAAGAAAGCAATTGTGACCTTACGAACAGAGCAAGGAACTGAGGGTAGGCTGATCCACGAGCAGCAGCAATGAACAACGGGACAGCCATCAGATTGGTTTCACTTCTTCTGCAGGACCATAATCAGATTCTCCGTCTGTAATTCAAACTTTAAAAGTATGATAATTTACGGAAAGGAGATTAATTTAGCCATTTTGAGTCAAAGACGTATTTCATAGCTTCATCCCAAATCCTGTACCTTGTGAGGATCCCTTTCCCCTTTGAAGACTTAGTGAATGATTGAAGCTTCTACTTTCTGAGAAACAGATAACACAAGACTAGTAATCTGACTCTAAGCCATTGGATAAAGGCAGTTTGTTTCCTCTTAGCCCATCTGTCAACACCTCTTCAGTAATTAGTCCTAATTATTACAAAGGGCTAGCCTCCCATTCGCATTATTAAATCAGAAATAGTATCATAGCCAGGTATCTTTCAACGCCTACCAGGCTGGCGACCTTCGATTCCATTGAATCTTCTATCAGTATCCGCCTTTGGAAGAGCCTCCGCAGTAATTTTAGCAGTGGCTTCAAAGATGCAAATCCCACAGTGGAATTCCAGGGATGCATTCATGTACACACCCACCCCATGTGACAGGAGAGCAAGCAACACAATTGACCTTCGCATTGTTCTCTAAACTCCTGTGACATAAAGCACACATCTCTGCTTCACACAATGCCTGCGTGCTCAGAAGTGCCTTTGAACTAAAGGCCGGGAGGAAAAATAGTGAAACTGCATCTGTAAAGGCGAGGGTCAGATCTCTGTTAGGAGAACAATACATCTGAAACTTTTTTGTCACATCAAGATAAATTTGCCAGCAGTAAATAGTAACTAAAAATACGCATAAACATATTTGGGTGTGAAGACTTGAAAGGCTGTGTTTATTTTTGCCCTACAACCCAGGAAAGCAGAAGGACGATGCCATCAAACGCTCACCGGATGGAGGCTCGCTTCGCCCAGGCTTTGCTCAGGCAGCTCTGAGCTCTGTGTTAGCATTCACTGAACTGAAATGTGAAGAGGAGATGCTCCTAACAACTCGTTCTCTGTTTCATTTCACTCAAAACCAAGCGCTTCCCAGCAGCACCTCTGAGAGCACCGCGAGGGTTTCCTGATGCTGGGTTTCTCATCAGTACCGCTCCGGGTTTCCTCAGACACAGCGAAGCAACCTTGAACAGCACAGCATGGAAGGGCCTTTACCAAAGCCTGTGTCCAGGGCAGCAACACAGGCATGGGGAGTTCTCCATGTGAAAAGCACACACACATCCTCTAGTTAAAACAGCCTATTTTTGTTCCCAAATAATACAACGCAGACATTTTAAAGCCCCTCTCTGTTTACTATACTGAAGCGTTGTAGTGCTGCTTTCCCCTCTTTGCAGGTACTCTCAAAGGTGGTGCTACAAAGGTGGGTAACGAAACAACGTCTAAGTTCACAGAAACCTGGATGTAAGTAATAGAAAGCCCGCGCACCCCACAAAAAGCAGCACCCGCGGACGCAGGGCTTGTGTGGGCAGCTGGAGCTGGGCAGGCACCACGTGCTGTGTGGATGCCCCGGCCCACAGGAAGGTGCACGGCACGGACACTGAGCCCCAAGCCCCGGGCCCCACCTGTGGGTGCACACAGCCAAACAGTCCCTCTTCTGTCTCATCCTTCCACTTGGCCAAATGAGCACAAAGGCATCTCAGGCAGTACTGCAGCACGAAGAAACTGCTCCTAACCAGAAACTGCTTCCTGCAGGGCTGCCGTGCACACCTTCAGGGCACCGTACAGCACCTGGCTCCTCACTTCAGAGATAACCAACACTCGCTGCCAAGAAAAACCAATAAACACACACAAAATTCACTTCCCAATCTGTACATTTTCCAAGTAAACGTCACGTCAGTAACACACGTAGTAGCAGGCAGGCATTTTACTATCAATGGATCAGACTCTGAAACATTAAAATACTTCCAGTATCAACAATGCAGTATTAACATACTTGCTACCAACTATTTCTTGATTATCCTTACAAGAATTCGGCACATTAACAACCAGATTTCTTCAAAGGAAAGCACTGTATGCTTCTAGCACTGCATAAGACATGCCCTGCAGGGTCAGGCAAGTGGTCCATGCAGCACAGCATCCCATTTCCAGCAGTGGAGAGCTATTTAGAGAGGCTACGTAGGGAAAGCATGACTGCCTTTGCAGCCCATTCCCATCAGGCTCACCCATACACAGTCGCTACATTAGTGGTGTTACAAGGCACTGTAAGTTTGCAATCTAATAGTGGTCCCGCTGCCCATGAAATCACCCAATCCCTTTTGAACCTGCTGATACCACTGCCTTCACTTCCTCCTGGGAGCAAGTTCACTATCTGAAGTTTCAGAAGAGAAAGGAGTATTTTACTTTACTTGTTATAAACCTGACCTCCATCTAGCTCTGCTGAGTGCCCCTAGCTTTTGCACTTCAGGACTTGGAGGTCTCACATTCAGCTTTTCCACCCCCATCATGACTTCATAAATCCCAGAGATAAATCTCTCTCTGAAATGAGGAGTCCCAGCCTTTTAACTTCTCCTCCGAGGACACTGGTTCCATTTCCCCCAATCATTTCAGTTGTCACTGTTGGTACCATCTCTAACAGCACTAAATCCATCTGGAAAAGCAGAGAACCGAAAGCAGTACTTCAGACTTAACCCCCCCAAGGCTTTGTGCAGCAGCCAGGTGACATTCTAGTTGAGATAAACCTTCACTGACCTCAAAATCATGCCACCATCACCCAAAGCTGTGCACTTCTACCACCGTGAACAAAGCTGCGTGCTGCACTCATAGCAACCTGCATGGCCATGTGGAGCATGGCTTGTCTTTCACATCACTGCCACCACCCTCACTGAGCTCACAGACACTGCTGGGTCTCCATCACCGCTCAGCAAGCAGTGATGAATGTCAGTGGGTGCCATTTTTCCTGCACAGAGGAGTTCACAGACACACCTTTGCTCCACACACACTCCCATGTCAGACACCATTCTGTCAGTGCCCCTCTGATGTGGAGGAGACAGTGCTGCCATCTCCCCAGGGCTGGGCATAGCCTCACTGCACCACAACCACTGCCCTGCTCCAGCCTCACTTCCACCACCACGTGTCCAAAGCCTACCATCCAAAATCTGCTGGGACACAACAGCCGCATCTCCCCGTGGTCACCTGGAAACGCCTTAATCTTAAAGGCAATGAGATGGATGGATCCCATGGTCCTTCTCTAGTAGTTCTGCACAAGCACAGAGGGCAGGATGAGGCCATGTGCTCCCTGTGAAGTCCTTGAATGAGGAAATGAGACCCAGATTTCATGAAATTGCTATCAAATGTCCTCTGCAAAGCAGAACGTTCATTTTTGATACTACACTTAGAAAGTTTTATAACTGCAGATATATTTCTGCAGTTTCCTCCGTGGTGAAACAGTTCCCACTAAGGTCCCAAATACATCAGTGATTTTACACAAGAGCAGCACCACGAAAGCAACACAGATTTGAAGGAGACGATCCACAGAGCGAAGCTGCGCTGCACACCTGTGAGCAGCAGCCAAGGAGCACTAACCCAGCAGCTGTCTTTACCTCTCTCGAACACAAAAGTCTTCATCGTAACGTGTTTTCTATAAAACCAGGTATAATTCAGCCTGCAAGGTAAGTTCCTTTTTCAAATCCGCAAGTCCTATTTTCAGGGAAGAAGACTGCCAAGGCGTTATTATACCTACTATAGCAATAAATTCTTCACAGATGAGGTTTTATACATAAATTACCTTCATTTACAGTCGCAGAACGCTCTTCTACATTTTATGGGATAATATGAATTATGAGCACCCAGGTATTTCTTGTAGGTATCATGTGAGACAGACTTCTCACACATGCAGAAGACGACGTGACTGAGCCGTATCCCTGCTCAACAGAGCCGGGGACACAGAGAAGCACCCAGCCTGCTATAAAAAAGATATGTCTGCACGAATTAAGTCTAGCCAGGATTAAACATGAATCACATGGTTAAATAAAAGCAATAAAAATACCTGAAAGGCTTTTTTTCTAAACCTTATAAAGATGGATTCCTTAAACTGCTATTTCTTAGTTTAGTAATTGGTACATTTACGGTTTGCCAAAGTACCTCCTTTTAAGCAAACTGTACATTTTAAGTGCACAATTTATATTTAATTGAAACTAGCACTGTAATCTGTACAAAATTTGGCTGGATTTCACTGGCTGAGCTTTAGGTATTTTGCTGGTTCTGCTGGATTTTTAAAACCCTAGAGATGTGGGAATGGAATGAGCCTGTTTGCTATTATTAGCAGTCTCTAGTAAGCACTGTCGGTGACCCACAGGAACCTACATCCCAGCCGTCCTCCATACACCCATTCAGCACTGGGTGCTTCGGCCTCGGCGCACACACACTTGCCTCAGGAGCTCTAATTTCAGGCAATCACAATGGATGTGAACTGGTAAACAGTACCAGGACCACAGTTTTACATACTGCTCTACCCCCATCATCCGAGTGAGCTTCAGAGTTACAAAGGTTCACAAGAGCAGTTCCAGGATCAGTCATTTTTCTGCAAGGTCACAGCCTTGGTCTGCTGTGTTAAACAGCAACGCTGCCAACAGCGTGCCAAAATGCAGCAGTCCTGGCCACTGAACCCGAGCAGCAATCGTACCGATGGCATGGGAAGGCCTGTCCTGCTGCCACGAGAGCGGGGGAAGATCAGGCATGAAGGCTCATCAACAAGATCAGGCAAAAGAGAAAACACTGAATCATATTAAAGTCATTACCAGAAAGTCAGACTGCCATAGAACACGCAGTCAGGCTGGCGAAGCCTTCAGGCTCAGTCTTGCACCGGGCTGCACGGGCGGCACCGCCCCAGGAGGCGCTCCGGGAGGAGTGGGTGACTCAGACACACTCCTGCCTGCCTCCCCTCCCCTCGCATGGGCAACAAACAACGTCACCCCGTTCCCCATGGAACGCACCCCGTGTGACTCCCAGCTACCAAACACTCAGCCCTGTGCCTGCCCGTTTGTGCTGCTCAGAGTGATGGAAGGAAGCAGGGCTGGGCTGCAACCCTTACTGCTGCCATTCCCCCATGGCCAAACACGACATCTAAGGAGGCCCCGTGGGACACATGTGTTTCCCACCCCACCCCGAGGTGCTTCTAGGGACAGGAATGATCTAGCACGAGGACAGTACCAGCAAGAAGGAGAATTCTAGCTGGGAAGAACACGCGCTGCCACCAGATAACGATAACAGTGTGTAATGGGCACAAAGGCACTCATTTCAGAGATTCTCCCTTTTTACTTTCAAATTAAGGATATTATTAAATGTCCAATTACATCATCAGCCATACACAATATTTACAGCATAAAATTGCTATAATTAAATGCTAACTGCTGATTATAATAATTTAGGAATGGAGCAATAAAGTAAACAAGTACCTTTACAAAGTTATTTCCAAAGAGTAATCAGAGTGTGCAAGAGGGGAAATGTGGGACCCCAGGCGTCCCGGCAGGGCGGTGAGATGTGAGGTGTGAAGCTCCTCAGCCACTGTGATCTACCTTCGGCTGTCGCTGCTGCAGGTTTGCAGTGCAGCTGGTGGATAATTGGTGGCAAATGAGTGAATTCCTGTCCTAACTGCTCAGAATTCCAGCGTCACCTTGAAACTGGTCGCTTGGAAAGCAGCAGCCCATACGGAGACCAAGCACAGTAAAGATCTGGAGCAGTAAGGCAACTCAGTCCACCCCACATTAAACTTACGTAGGACGCTCCTATGCAAGTTGGAATGGATAATAATGACAAATTCCTTACATGTGGCATTACAATGAGAATTATTTTTGTACACACCAGCATGCAGCCCATTTCTGACAAACTCTTTTGTTTTTGGCTTTGTTTTTCCAGGCGGATCTTCAGCTAAGAACCGAGCTGGAACCGTGCAGTTCAAACCAAATGCCCCGTGAGCAAAGCGTGGCTGATCATTCCCTGCCACGTTACATGGCTTTCCTTTACTGAGAACAAAACACATTTTGTCAGAAGCCACATTTCTAAGCAGGAACAATGACCGTGTCCAGCCCCATAGCTCCATTGTTTAAAAAACAGCATAAAACCACAACAAGCCAGATTAAAAAAAGGCAACAAATGAAGGCCTTCTATCAGTGTAACTGACTGAGGGGTGGGAAGAATAACGGGTTACGCTGCCGTGAAGGAAACACACACAGCAACTGGAAAAATGGACTATAAAAAGCTCGTCTTACATAAACATGGGAGGAAGCAACCAACACCCTCAATTGTTGAAGTGAAAGGAGGAGGACCTGAATATACAATTAGAAAAAAAGAAGCAAACATGAAAATATGGGATGTTTCACGTTTTCCCAATTATTCTCGAATTTGAGAGTCTCGTTCAGTTGAGTCCAACCGCTCCCAGCAGAGCTGCCAGGTCTCACTGTCCCACATGCGAATGCAACACAGCACTGCAGACTCTCCCGTTCAACAACCTCCTGCCAGCCGGACAGAGCGCTCAGGGGATCGTGTGCAAAGGAACGGCCACGGTGCCGTGCTGCAGAAAAGGTGTGTGCCGCCACAGCAGACCATGCCTGCCCCAATGCATCCCCAGCAGCATCCCCAGCTGCTCCCCTCCTGCCACAGCACAGCCTCTCCCCAGCTGGGAGCCACCGCGGCAGCTCCTCCTATGCCAGAGACACAAGTGCTCGGTACTCTCATCTGCAGCAGGCATGTCTCTAAGAGAGAGGTATCCAAAGAGTTTCCACAATGTCATCTCCCATTTGTCCATTCAGGCCATTTTCTCTAGCAGGGAAAATACACTGGCTCGTGGCATTTAGCAGCGTCATAACCTTCCAGCTCCAGAGCTTGAACTTGACGCCAACTACTCAGGTGAGAGCAATGGACTCAGGTCGGAATGCAGACACACGGGACACAGGTTCCACTAATCCTTACAAACCACTCGTTCCCCAGGCATCCACTGTATAAAAGAGCACCACACTGACATCAAATGAGGCAGAAGTCAAGACTTCTAATGAACTCATCAAGGTTAAAAATCTTCACTCTAACCAGGACTTCCCTTCCTCAGCTCCACACGGCAAGGCTGCCCCGCAGACCTCCACCTCACCCTGCCATCCCCTTACATGCACAGAGCATCGTGCAAATTCCTACCAATTCCATAATGCAAATATAAAAAATGAATTCTTGGCTGCTTACACAGCTGTCCTACCTCACGTCCTCAAGCAGTTACTTTTTTCTGCTCAAACACAAAACCTGATGATAGAAACTGGCATTTTAAGGAGAGGGAAGTAAAAACTGCTCATCAAATGAGCGAGCTGAGCTATGCTTCTGGCTATGTATTACACTATCATTTTTGCATTACACCTACTCTACTAAGTATACAAAACACCGAGCAAGCGATAGCTTTGTCAGCCACCAGCTAATCAAATGAAAAATTATTAGGCTTCGGACAATAATAAAAGCAGAAGCCAGCTGTGCGCTCGCTGGATGAAAATCCCAGTGTCTCCGTGTTAGCTCATGTGCATTTCAATTTCTGGGAAGAAAATAATGGGAGTTTCTCCACCCTTTCTCATGTGAGCCATAAAACAGATTTATTACCTAGGATATATTCTGTGTTTTCTCCTGAGGAAAAAAAGAAAGTGGTGGAACAAGTTCATTTTTCCCCTTCCACAAGGAGGGTTTTCTTTACACTGAGCACAGAGCTGAACTTTGGTATCATGTGGCCCTCCCATTTAATGCTCCGGTCACACTTTTTACCTTTCTAAATCTCAAAGTGTAGCATTTTCATCTCCGTGGGGAACACACAGCTGCTCCAGCTGCCTGCGTGCAAAATGGCCGTCCCAACACTCCTACCTGCTGTGTTTTAAGGCAGAATCTTTCCTTCTCTAAACCAAAGAATTTTAACGCCTACCAAAAAAACCACGGAGTAACTTAAAACAACAATTAAAATGAACGGAAAGGCAAACCATCGCTCTGCATTCTTTGCAAACAATTCCTGCTCAGCTCTGCCTTACAGCCAGCAGCCACCCAGCAGCTCTGGGAAACCTAAAGGCAGAGGTCGGGGTTGAATATCACCTGGAAAGGTTTTCCTGTACAAATTACTTTTGCTTTTTTTCTGTAACAGTCACAGTTTGACCTTTAAAAATAAATCACGAGAGAGCATTTGCAGAGTGGCAGGATTTTACTCCCAGGACTCCTCATTTGCTTGCAGCGCAACGCTCCGATGCTACGCCCCTCTGCAGAGCAGCGAGAACAAACCCGTCCTTAGGAAAGGTGGTGTTCTGCAGCTTCCACTTCTGAGGTGCAGAAGAGACGGACTCATATCTGAAGTGCTTCTGAACCATGACACAGCCCAGCCCCTCCAGCGGAGCGCTCAGCTGGTTATAAGTGCCTTTTTAAACTACACCCAGTAATACCGCCGTCCTTAAGGAGACCTGTGGACCCTGTCATGTCTGCCATCTAACCACAGCCTACAGCGACACTCCTGATAACAGCACCTGCTCTTTCACACGAGTCGCTTTCCACAGCACAGCAAACCTCATGTCCCACAAAGCTGCAGTTCCATCAAACAGCCCCTCGCTGTAAGGACACATACAGCAAGACATAAGTAGTAGGGAAACAGCATTAGAAAAGATGAGCTGCGCCATTGTTAGCCGCACATCAACAGAACGTGCCACAGGAAGTTATGAAACATATATATATGTATATGTATTACATACACCCTATTTTGCTTAGGAAAAGCAGAGTCCGCTCCCTTTTAGCGCGCAGCGGTGCCAGCACGAGGCTCCAAAGGAAGCTCTTCTCCCCAGGCAAAAAGCACACAGGTATTTTTGTAGGCGTATTTCTTTCTCCTGGCTCTCTGAGCACTCCTACTGCTCCACAGAGGCCAGTATTTTAAAAAAGAAACAACAAACTCACAAAACAATAGTTAAATAAGTGTTCAAGGTATTACTCATCGGAAACCCATCATTTGTACTACCAAGTACGTTGCACTGAGTCAAACTGTGTTCACGTAAAGAAAACAAATCCATCCACGCTGATTTTTTTGGATCAAAGTGCCACTGCTGCTATGGAACTTACCTTTTTTCTACGTAAAGACATCCTCACAACCACGCAATACTGTGCCAAGGTTCAAACACGTACAATAGGACCACACAATGTCCTACAACTTCAAAAGGATGCGCAAAAAGTAAAGCTCAACTGCTTTTTAATCATCTCTAGATTTGCCTTTACAACCCCAGGAATGCAACACGCACCTCTAATCCAACCTCCCCACAGCAGTGCCATGTATTACACAGAGCAGCCATAGCAGCTATTTCCCCCTACAAAGACAATGTTTCTCAGCTAACATACTGGAAAGCAGGAATTTTCAGCAGTAGATTCCCACACCTGCTTATTAGCAACAAGCAGCTGGTTTGTGGCTCCCACCACTACGCTGAAACATTGTTTTCATGGCTAAGCTTGCAGAGAAACAGTGTTCAAGCTAAAAACGAAAGTATGCAAACACAAAACCCAACGCAGCCAGACGTGTGTGACACAGAGCCACAGACACCTCCCCACAACGTCAGGGCGAGTCGGAAGGGCTCCACCGCAAAAAGAAACCTGCTGTATTCTGCAATGACCAGTGGGCTCCAGCAAGGTGCGGTGCGCGCAGACAACAGATCTGCTCTCAGCTGTGATAAATGCTAACGCTTACAGCTGCAGCCGTGAACCAAAACCAGGCAGTTTGCAACGAGAGGCTGGCAGCTGCCCCAGCGTGTGCACAAACGGCACTTCCGCCTGCAAAATAATCGTAGTCCATCGATAATTGATAACGGCACATCTGAACAAACCAGGCTACATTTCCTGATCGCAGAATGTTGTTACAGCAACAAGAACAGAACAAACCTCCCCGCAGATCGATTAAAACGTTAGCAGGAATCATTAAAAACAAGTTAAAGAACTTAAAAAGAAAAAAAAGATGTCCGTGGTTTCTTTAAAACGTGCTAAAACGGGCAGCGACAAATCCGCGTGCCGTCCAATCCAACCCCACGGCTCACGGGAGGGCACTGCGCCCGGACGGCGGGCTGCACTGAACCCGCAGTGCTCTTCAAACAGCCCCCAGGAGGGCCCGTCGGTCACTCCGCCTCTGACTCCATGCAGCCTTTACTTTTTTCCCAGAGTGCTGCCAGACAGCACGCCCTTTTCTTTTACCTTATCTATTGCAAAATGAAGCTGTTGGATCTGGACATGAGCTGATTTTCTACTGAAAAGTGACGTACGAAGGAGCTGCATAAAGCACTTCCGTCACTTCAACAGCCGCCGCTTTCGAGCGGAGCGGCCCTTCGCGGCCCCGCCGGGGGGCACACGGCACCGTGCCGCCGCCAGGGGGAGCGGCGCGGCCATTCGGGGCCCGGCCGTGCGGCCCGGCTGCAGCGCAGCGCCCGGCGGGGCGGGCAGAGCTCCGTGCCGGCACACACCGACACCGCCTGCGGCGGAGCGTTACCTCAACGGGCGTCCGCGGGGCCGCGCTCTGCACGGGCGGGAGACCCGGCAAAGGTCGGGGTTTGGGGCCGCGCCCCCACCGGGGTCCGCGCCGATTTTACGTGAGCTCGTTCACTACCGCTTCCTTTTAAGTGTCTCAAAAAGACGCATTTCTGGCAGCCACAAAAGCACCCGGCCCGGGGACCGCGCAGTCGCCTCAGCCGGACGGCCCCGCACCCCCCGCGACGGACAGGCGGGAAGGGGCGCGCGGGCACTGCGCGAGGGCGGCTCCGTTACACGCGGAGCGCCGTTGCCACGGCACCGCCCCGCGCAGGCGCACTCCGCCTCCCCCGAGCCGCCGCTTCCCTCCCGCCCCGCCGCCGCCGCCTCCGCGCACTGCCGCCCTCCCCTCGCCGTCCCTCACCGTGCGCCGCTCCGCCTCGGGGTGGGGGTGAGAAGCGAGACGGCGATGGTTCGGCGCTCCCCTGCCGTACCCTGGGCTGCTTCCCGGGGACCGGGCGCACGCGGAGCGCCGCGCGGCAGCGGCCCGAAGCCACGTGATGCCCGCGGGCCGCTCTTGGCACCGGCCGGGGGGTGGGGGGTGCGGTGCGCATGCGCCGCGCGCATCGTAATGAAGGGCCGCGGAGCAGCTGGGCGCTGCAGGTGGCGGTTGGGCCGCGCGCGCAGCGTGCTGCCGGGTGTGCGGTTTGCTCGGGAGGTGTTCGTTAGGACGCGGTACCGTTACTGCTCCCGGCGGGCACCCTGAGCACGCAGCGCCCCTTTCAGGACGCTGAGAACGAGGTGCTTCCTTCAGGAAGGACACAATGCAGCTAATTGAACTGTCACTGAAAGTCACATTACAGCACAGCTTTATACACCCTGCCATCCCTCTCAACGCTCTCAGAAGCACAGTCTCTGTTCTGAGCAGCAGCAGCACGCTGCCAGTACCAGCAGTACCACCCGCCCTGCTGTGCTGCACAGCCACCCCTGCTCGCAGGTCCCCCTCCTTCCCGTCCTCCCCTCCTCCAAGGGATCGCCTTCCTGCTGTTGGGCAGGAGGAAGGAGCCGGCCCTCTGGTTAAATAAAGCTTTCAACCTCCTGTCTTCAAAACAAACACTGCATTGTGGACTCCGGGTTCCTTAGGTAAAGCCTAAGGTCTCAAATCCAAAAGATACACCGTGTCCCTTTAATAATTTCATAGTGGAGACCCTTTATTTGCCCATTCCTATGGTGTCATGGAGGTTTTCAAGGATTCTGGTTTAGGTTTCGGGATTAGGTGAAACCAGAGTGCCTTAAACCTCTTTAGAGGTTTGGGATTAGGTCTGCAGCCGGCCTACTATAGCCTTTCTGTGCAAGCCTAAATTAAATGGCAAGAATATTTGTTGTGCTGCGATTCACAGGTGTTTGGCAAAATACCAGAAAACATAAAGGAACCACTGGAAGAATCGTGAAGGCAAAGCCATGGAAATATGAGCATTAGCTAAGTACCGCAGTATCACTTGCAACTGGGGGGTATTTCAGGCTGCTTCTAAGTGAATTTAAGTGTGGATATAATTTTTATGTGTGTCTCTCACGTGAATGTGAGTAAATTGAAGATCTGTCATGACAATGGATCAAGGGTTCTTATTTGGGTATCACTTTCTGGTACTTGCTGCCTTTTTTATAGCAAATGTATATTAAAGTTCATCAAACAGCTGATAGCACTGAAGCTCTATTGTTTTATTGTACACATAAATTCTACTCCTTCTCTGAGGCATGCACTGCCCTGACAGCATACGTTAGGTCATGAGGAGAGAAGCACAACAGATTTATGTCTGTTATTAAAACTCCACCCTGTCTGGGTCAGAAGGCAGAGACATTTACCTCACTGATGACCATGGACTAATTGAAGAAGATGGTTTCGTTGTGTAGGCTGTCTGCTGTGAGCCTTTCAGCAGCTTTGCAATAAATATCTCTACTAAAGATATTTCTCCTTGCTCGGCCCCATACTAGCAAAGCCTGACTGACTGGCCATACCCTTAACGCAGACTGAGGTGAGCAGATTTCATCAAGTGGAATGGAGAGCAGCTCAGCACTATACTGTCAGGATCTCTGCAAAATGCAGCAGCTGGTTTGGTTGCATTTGTAGGGAAAAGCTGTGCTTCGGATGCCTGGCTCTGTGATGCCCCAGTATCCAGAGGAGCAGGATAAATAGTTACAGTGAGGCAATGCCCAGAGCCCAGTGGGTTGGCTCCTACAGCTGTCCAAAATTTGTTAATCCTCAAGCATAACTATCTTCTCACATTACTAATTTATTCCACTTGTGATGTGCCTGCCAGCCTCCTCCAAAGAACTATATTTTGAATGCATTTCTCTCCCTAAATAACTGGTTTTTAATTGCAACTTGCCTGCATTCAGAAAGTCAACTCCATCTCAGAATTCCAGGGTTTCTCTGGTGTTTGTTTTCCATGCCAACAGTCAGTTCTCTTGAAGTCAGTGTTTCTAGATTCCTATGGCAAATCTTCTGATCACCAATGTACACAGCCACACCGTATCTTCTCAAGGCTGCTTTCAAAATCAAAACAGAAATAGTTAATTTTCAAAAGAATATCTCCACTCTAATCAAATGAACTGTAAAAGTAGGAGGGAAGCAAACTGGAAAGATTTAATAATCTTAGAATCTGTATAAAACATTATTTACAGCTTAAGATCTACATGAGGCTTGAGCTCTTAATATAAGTTCTTCCCATTCTTAATGATGCATGTAAGGAAGAACAAGAGAGAAATGTTACCAGTCAAGGACAAAACCATAAAATAACGAGCAGCAGAAGAATGAAATGAAAGTAGGTAGGGACCAAGGGAGGCTGAGTGGGAGTTCATATATGATTGATCCATACTTAAAAAGAAAAATGACACTGTCCTCATCCTTAAATGAGATGGCAGCCAGGATTCTCATACTTCTCACACCCCTGAACCTCACATCCCTGAACCTTGAGGTGGAAACTGGAGGAGCAAACTTCCCCTCACTGAAAGGGCAAGTCCATCATCTCATAAGACCGAATGTGTACAAGTCTATGGGGCCAGATGACATGCATCCCAGGGACCTAAGGGACCTGACTGATAGGGGTGCTGAGCCACTCTCCAGCATATGTGAAAAGTCATGGCTGTCACACTAAGTCCCCGGGGTCTGGAAAAAGGAAACATCACTGCCATTTACAAGAAAGGACGAAGGAGGACACAGGCCAGTGAGCCTCACCTCTATGCATGGGAAGATCATGGAACAGATCCTCCTGGAAGACATGCTAAGGCACATGAGGGAGAGCAATCACACTTGGAACAGACCTGCTGGCACCCAAAGGAGCCGACCAGGCAGGCTGCAAAGGCTTCAGGAGAGCAAATGACACCTCACCTCAAGCAGGAAGCTCATTTTCTTACACAACTAGTGAGGAAAAACAGGCTCTTAACTACATGGGAACATCCCTTCCACCTTTGTTTCTGATTCCACTGTTTCCTAGTGTAAAACACACAGCAAGCTTTGAAATTCAGAGGTGCCACCCTACAGAAGTGCTGCTGTGATCTGCCTGGGAGGGCCTTGCACTGGTGTGGGGGTGTCCCATGGCAGTGATAATGGAACAGGAACAAATGGGGAACAGTGTGGCATTCACGTTTTCATGTGAGTTTCAGGGGCCTTGTTTATATCTCAGGAAAATTCCTGGTCACCTTTTTGAGCCATGAAAGAAAGACAGAAAGAAGGAAAGAAAGAAAGAAAGAAGGAAAGAAAGACAAAGAAAAGCGACTGTGTGGAGAATGATCCAGAGGCATGGGCTGTACAACCACCCCACCAGACCTACCCCTGTAGCAAATCCCCTCAGGCAGACAGTCTGGGTGAGAAAGAGAGACATTCTGGATGCAAAATCCAGATCCTCTGAAACTAGGAAGAAAAGAAGGCCAAAGGCCAAGCTTATATCTTTGCAAAAGCCCATATTTTTGTTAAATCTGAACAAACCTTTGATTCAAACTTCTCCACTTTTGGGGGATTCCATGCTAGGTGAAAGCACAACAGTTTCATCCTAGCTTGAAACACAGCCTCACATCTTTGATTTCTGAGGACTGATCAATTTTCTTTGGGATGGGGCACAGACAGCAACAGATACCTCATGTCTAGTTCAGACCAAGAGGCTTAGGTGGACAGACAGACACACTACCAGCAGCGTGTGGTGGGATTTCATGCTATGAAATCAAACTCTCTGCCTCACCTCCTGAGCTTATCCTTTAAAGACCAGTCCTGTGCTCACAGCTGGAGTTTATGTGAGTCCTGCCTTATTAATTAAGTGTAGCCAGTGCCTTTATCCCCTGAATTCCAACAGAAGCAATTAGAAAGCAGATACTTCACACATAGCAGCTGGTCAGACTGTTTAACACCCTCCCCAAGTTATTTGCTCCCCTCCCCCAGCCAACCCAGCTCCTCCTTTTCACTCCTTTTCCCTCCTTTCAGGTAAATGGAGAAGGAGGGTAAAATCAAGGTGGCAAACACAGGGGCAGTAGATAACCATTTTCTTATTAAAAATTACCTAGTGTAACACTGAAAGCAGAGGGGTGTTGCTGAGGGTACGTTTCTGGGCAAGGAACTGTAACATTCACCTAACAGATGGGAAAAAGCCTTGGCTGTCTATTGTGTCCTCCTTAAAAGGGGATCTGTATCAAAGTGGCAGCATATTTTCTTCACCACGGGCTGTGGATGTCATTAGCACAAGTCTCATTTCTACTGAATGCCAGAGTTAAGAGTCACATAAAATAGGCACAGGTGAGGGCACCAGGCCCATTAAGTTGTGCAATGTGACTCTCTGGGAATGTTTTGAATGTTCATGTACCTCCAATTTATTTATGCTTCGGAAAGTCAGTCCCATAGTCTCTCCTCCCTACTTCCTAGTCTAAATACTGCCTCAGTGATGCCATTAGACCTGTAAAAAACCCACTCAGTGTCTGATATATCCCCCCACTCTCAGGGAAATCTAGTTACCAGAAGGGCAGTCCTGTCTGTGTTACACGCAGCACTGGGAGATGCTGTGGACATAAAGTTAAGCCATAACAACAACAACAAAGTAACACAAAGAAAAATTTGCTCTTAGCAGACAGCGTTACATGCATGTAGGTACTTCAGAGAACAATTCTTGATTTAAGGCAGACAGAGCTTTTCTGACGGAAACCAAGTTAAGAGTTCAGTGTCTGCACAACACTTCTGAAGCAGGGAAGTAATGGCATGTATTTCACACACAGGGGCTCTCAAGAATCACATTTCCTAGCACATATGGAATTGTCTAAATGTGGATTTTATAGGTAAAATAGAGATCCTGCCCTAAACAGCGTTATCTAGTCATGAAATTGATATGATTAACAACAAAAGAGTAGACAGCCAAATTACTCTAGTGCTGTGAGGTTTTCTGGTAGATGATTTCCCACTTATCAGGCATCATGAGGACATTTTCAGTTAGAATAGGGGGAAGATTCAGCTGCAGCTGTAAGCTTCCTACCTCCTTCCTCAAAGCTCATTGGAGAGGCTCCTTTTGCTCCAGCTCCCCGGATGTTTGCCATTTTTTAATCAAATTTTCAGGAATCTTGCACCACTAACATACTCCACAGAAGCATGATGAAGCACCTAATACTTATGTTACAGACAGGGAGAACAAGTTAGGAGGGATTAAGTGATCTGCCCCGCTTCCCACATGACAACACAGGTGTGGCTAGAAATCAAAACTCCTCACTTTCAGCCTTTGCTGTTACACGAATCTGCTTTTGTTTTTTCCTGCTAAAAAAAATAATTATCATTTCAGTAACGTTTGGTGGTAACCAGTATGCACACTCATAATCAAACAGAGCATGGTATTCTAGAAACGGTTAGAGCTAGTTAATCAGCTGGAGCCTTTTCTTCTCCTGGATCCTTCCAGTGGGAGAAATATAAAAGAGAATGGCAGTCCTTTGTAACTGCAAAGGCTTCAGCTAATGAAAACAGGAATGGCATTTCTTATTTTGGCAGTTAGTAGTAAACACTGTTATTAAAACTATAATAAGATCAGTTAATATTGTATGAAACATTAGTGATGTCTGAGCATAAAATAGTGCCCTCATCTCTCTAGTTAAAGTTACAAAATGATTAACAGCCCAATTAAAAACATTTTTGTTTTTGACATGATAAATTATACTTTATCTACCTAGCTGTAGATGTAATTGATTATTTTATCCGTTTGCTGTTGGCTGTCATTAAAAAAGACAGATACCACTGGTTTCTGGCCTCTCTCCCACTGAGAGAAAGAACAAATCCTGCTATTAACGACAGACAGCATCATTATGAAAAAATTCCATTTGCCACTAGGCAACATAGCAGAGTTCCAGCAATTATTGTATTAGTCAAGCCGTTGAGAAGTTCCATAAAACTGAGAGAGTTTTTAAGGAGCATTCAACATTATTTGGCAACTTTTGTGATGTAACAATTAAAACCATGCTCCAGGCCCCAAAATGTGCAACAGATTGCCAAAATCAGATAAAACCCTAGAGGGCCCCTGACTTGCAAAGAGAAAAAAAAACCAAACTGTTTACTTTTAGGATCAGACATTCATCAACATTTGGCTTTTGTTTCAGCCAGTGTCAGATAATAACAGCAACACGTTTTCCGTTGGCTTCTAACAGAACTCCAACCAGTTTGATGTCGGGCCTCTGAGACTTAGCTGGGGCTGACACCAGCCTCTCCTCAGGACAGGGAAATGTTACGGAGAGCTGGTGCTACCAACCTTGCTTAGTAGATCAGACACATGGGAGCATTCGGCAGTCCCTTCCGGAGTGAATCACATCTGTTCTTTAACAGCAAATATCAGGAAAAGACTGGAGAGATGTTCAAGTTATTCTTTCCTTTCCCGTCCAAGGGCTGAGCCAGGCAACACCTCAAACTATCATGGTTCCAAAGGATGAAGCTGAAGTCTCCCATCCATATATCCCATTAACCAGGAAAACAAACAAACAAACAAACAAAAAAAACCAAAAAAAAAAACAAAAAAAAACCATGCTTTAAGACTGCTAAGGGAAGTTGCTACCAAACCAAGTTATGTCCAAGTTTACCATCTACCTATTTCTATATCACGTGGTGTCAAGGAATAATGATTTATGGTACCAGAAATGAAGATACAGACCTGATCTAGCCTAAGACAGACTGTAAGAATCACTATAAGAGCACATATATTTGTAAAAAAGTTAGAAGATACTGCTCTCCCTTGTCAAAATAGCAAAATGCTATTGATATGAGGTATCCACATATCAAAGGATTTTGACGGGAGCAGGGCAGTCAAAGGGAGCTGAGATCTGAACATGGGACGAGGAGCGAGGATACTTCTGTTGCTGCTAGAGGGCGGGTTTTAGCACTAGCATCCTGCCAGTCTCCACCTGGAACATGCCGTACCAAGTAGGACAGACGAAAAGATACAATTGGGCCTGACAGAATATTGCCCTCCATCACACTTCTTCTGGATTGGTGAACACTAGCAATTGTTAGGGTCTGATATTTAATAAAAGAACAAACCTAGAACCCTAAGCAATCAATGGCTTCTACCTGATTTAAGTGAGAACAGCAGCACACAGCACTACAGGCCAATGGCCAGCCTTAGCGTATGGGCAGCTCTCGAATCATATTGCATTGCCAGGACAAGAGCTCAGACTTGGGAGAGAGAGAAAGTATGGAAAAGAAAAGTGCGTGAGTCCTGCTAAGCTCGGGAATCAGTAAATCCTGTAAGATACAGTCACATTTTCAAGCACATTTAACTTCCAGCTTGTGTCTCACAATTGCTAGGGTGGGATGAGATGTGCAGCTATGTAAGTGTAAACCCCTCAATAACTAACTAGCTGCTTTACAGGAAAAACCATAGCCTTCCAGTTTTCTTCAGCAGAGGTAAAGCGCGTATTGTGATATTATTCAATTTTCTTCCCTAATAGAGCATTTGGAGCTGTCATTTAAAGTGAAGCATTCAATGTCAGCTCAAGAACATAGGTCAGTACCTGTTACGTGAGGAAAAGAATAACTTTATTTCTTATTCTCGAATTACGTGAGTTAATTGTGCCAAATTTTCAAGATATTAGCCTAGTGCCAGATGAAGGCTTAGGAAGTTTTTCTTAATGCGCATTCTTTATTAGCCTTAAAACTTCCATTATTGAAATAATTATGTTACAACATACATGTGTGAAATACATTTTAAAAAGTCATCTGAATGAAAGCAAGGTTTCTAATATTTTTCTCAGTCAGTTTGGCTTACAGTTCATCTGAGCCACCATTTAGGAAAATACAAACCCCAGCACAGAGAGACAAAAAAAAGAGGGGGTGGAGTATATTGACTGTACAGCGTGTTGGGCATTACTGAGAACAAAGCATTCGATGGAAGAAATGATAAGTTGAAAATTTGGGCATTTTGGATCAAGGGCTACATAGAAGGCTAAACTCCCTGATTAACCCAACTCCTCACAGACTACTCCTGCAGTTCCTCTATGGAGTGTTGGAACAAGCCTCTACAATTCAAGCAGTTTCCATGCCAGCCTGTGCTGTTCAGGCTGTAGTTTGTAGGTGCTTGCATCTTCCCCAGTTGTGCCAGCTGGCTGGTGTTGCTGTTCAGAAGGATGCCAGATGGCTAGTGCTTTAACCAGCCTGATTTCCAAGTCACCCATTTTTTTTAGCTGCCACTTTAATTAAAACAAAACATACAAGAAAAAGAAGTTTATCACCTGCAACACATACCATTGGATGTCTGTCAGTGGGCGTAGAGCAGACGAAGCCAGACTTCTCTTCCACATCACCAGTATCCAGAGGGAAAAAAAATCAGTCCATCTGCTAACGCTGTTAGGCCCTTTAAGCTGCACTGTACCAATTCCTGTTTACAGGATCCAGTGCCCTCTACTGAAAAGAATCAAAAAAAGCATTAATGTTTCTCAGGCCCTGCAAAGTTACTGTTAAGGTACAGCAGTATTAGACTTGAATGGCTGGCAGTCTCTCTCTCGTGCATGCATACACATGCACCCACTGGCCCATCTGCCAACAGCGTTTCCAGATTATTGCAAAACAACACATGGAAAGTATCGAGGAACTTGCAATGGCTACAGAGCTGTCATAAGAGTAACATGTCACTTTCCGGAGGGGGAAATGTATGTGGACATATGGTAGTCGTGAAAGGAGTTGGACTAGTAACCTTGGCAGGCTGAAGTCGAACAGAAACGTTGCTGCTTTGCCTTGATCTTTATTTACAATAAACGCCTCAGCTTCAGCTCAGTGTTTTATCTGGGAGCAGTCGCCAGCATTTCTGTGTCCGTGTTCCGTCTCATTGGTGCTCTGACATATTTACACGCAGGCCGGGGCCCAGGCAGCTGTGAATAAGAGGCCATATATCAAGAGAGGAAAAAGGGATGCAAAGATGAATTTTATGAAATATTTTCCATTTTTCTTTGACTTGGTTGTGCATTTTGCTACGGCCCATTGGGCACTCACTCAGCATTTGGACACTTTGTTCCATGAAGTCTCGCCTACATTTCTAGTTATGTCTACATGCCAAGCCTAGCACAGTACCTGAGACAGCCTACGGGGAAAAGGAGATTTACAAAAAGAATAAGGTGAGCGGGAGGGAAATTTCCTGCCCTTCAATGGCCTTCATGTGCTGCAGAAAAGAGAACCATATCTTGAAAGTCACCAAACAGTCTTGTCTGAAACCCACATGACACAGACGGTTGCGTTTTACTTCTGACTGCCAAACTGATAGAAATTATTTATACTAATTTATGAGAAAAAAAGCAGTAACATCCTATTGCAATTTAGGAAGGTGATATCATCTCTGACCTCTTTGGGCAACAGAAAGAGTTAATTCCTTTCTGTGATGACTAATCCTCTCCTTTTTTCCCTGTGGCTGACTGTTAGTTTAGATGCGTTGACTCTGTTTAAAAAGACAAGGTTTAGACATAATATTAATGATATTGTATGTGCAGTAACATTAGAAAACAAACACAGATGCACCTGGGAAACCTGAAGGCATCTTCTGGCCCTTCTAGGCAGACAGCACAGAGCAGCCCTTCAACATTTCCACGTGGAAAAACATTACCTAGCACAACAGTTTACTTTGAGTGACCCTCTTGACTTTCAAACGATGAGAAGTCAAGGCCATTGTAAAGCTGAAAACTTGTTTCCTAAGAAGAGGCCATCATTCAAGTAGTAGAAGAGGGGAAAAATAAAAAGGGATCCAGAGCAACAATTGGAAAGAAAAACTAGACATTTGAATGGAATATCTACCGGTGTCTTTTCTTTGGCACTGACAACCTACCAAAGGGTGTGAGAGATTCTTCCCCTTACTTTTCGCAGTGCAAAGATAGGAAGAGAGCACAATTTGTTTATTCACCTTAAAGCCATACTAGCATTAAAAAGTCACTGCATATACTTATACAAGGCTCAGGGCTGGAATGCAAGAACTACATGCCCCCAGCAGCCTACGTGAGATTCAAAACAGCATGTGGAAGTGCTTATTTCCCTCAGATGTCTGCTAAGGAGGTCTGGGAGACAGAAGCATAATTCCGATTACATCCCCTTGATACAGTCTGAAAGCTACATAGGCTCAGCCAGTCAGTGGTAGATACTACAATCGTAGATGCATACAAAGCCTTGGTACAACAAGTCTCATTTCAAAGACTTATTATATTTGGGGTAGATGTTTCATTCTAAGCACCTGACTACAGGCAGAATACACAAGATGTCAAACCACAGGTTTTTCTTCATAATTGTGCGTGCTTCAGTGGAGCTGAATCAAGTCATTCTCACCTTGGATAAAGGGCCAGGAGGTCCCAGGGCCATTTAGTGAAAGACCTATCAGCAGTGCTGAAGAACCTTCTCAGATGGTTCCTTGGAATGCTTTTCTTTGAATCGTTTTGTTAGCTCCAGTGCAGCAGCTGAAGTTACAGTGAAAAGGAGCAATGGGGGTTCTCGAGCATATCCAGAGCTGAGCAGGAGCCTGACAGGATTTCAAACAGCACCACTTTCAGTAGGTACTTGTACACCCTCTGCTATTAACACATGGTCACTACTTCAAGCTAAGATGTGGGGATCATTTAGTGACTCACCCAAGATCACACAGATGGTGTTTGCATCAAGAATTTGACCCACAAAGCCATCTGACACCTCAGGATTGTTCACTGAGGATTAGATTGCCTTTAGGAGTCCATTTTTATATATGAATGTAGGATTTGGAGCCATGAAGGAACGGTAAATTAAATAGTGAGGAATTTGTCACATCTCTGTTCAAAGCAGGCTAACATTTCATGTAAGTAATTACACACTTCAGACAGTTGCAATCATCTTCTGCACAAATAATTTAAGCTTACTTGGTCTGTTTTATTCTGATTTAAATTTTTATTGGAAATATAAATACCTATGTCGGTCACCAAACCAAACCAAACAAACATATCAAGTAGGGTCTATTATAGACTAATATGGAAACAAATAATCTGCAAGTCTGGTTTTATTTATAAGCTTATTTGAGTTTTTACCCTAGGCTCATATTAATCGGGTTTGTGGTTTCCACATCTGTACTGCTGATGCCCAGTGCAGACTGCATGCCAAGTCAGACCTGGGCATCCTCCAAGCTCTAAATAGAAAACATATGCTTCAACTCTAGCCACCTCAAGACAAGCAGGGCAAGTAACCTACCAAATAACCACAGCGGGTGCAGCAGGCAAAGCAAAACTCTGGGGAACTTTCAGAGGTGCCTGTTTGAAAGCTTCTTGCTTCTGACTTGCTCCAGGGGCAGCCAGACTGCCGCCTGTATTATATTTGCTCTCTCTGATGATCAAGAGATAGCAATTCCCTTTGTAGCCTCCCCTTCCTCTAGCTGCAGCTAGAAATTCACAGACTGGACCAGTTAGTTCCCAGTGTCAACTAGTAATACATATTCTAGAGGAAGATGGAAGAACTCTTACAGATGATGGCAGTGCAGTATGAATTCTTTCCAGAACCGCTGATTATTTTTAATATTTATAAAAAGCATTTGAAACATTCACGAGAGCCATAAATATATGTATAAAAAATGCCCAATGCCCCTTGTCAAGCCAAAATGGATCCAGCTGTTCTGTGGTGCTGGTCTCTGACTGCAGAGAATCCCTGTCTTAATGAAAGATGTAAAAGGGAATCCCAAACTAGAAATATGATCTCAGCTAAAGACTGCTTAAATCAACTATTAGAGAGTATTTCAGGGAAGGCCATGAATACAAAGCTGATTCTCAATACAGCTGAGAGCCAGTCACATGAACCCATCTCTATAAGGAAATCTGTACTGCCTGCAGATGCTTTTTAGGACAAGATGCTTCCAGACACACTTTGTTTAGTTCTGGTTCAACATCTTCCAAGTTCTGTGCCAGTAAAATTCTGTCACTGCAAACTCAACCCTAGGGTTGAGCAGAAACACAGCACAGTATGAACACCAGGCCTGCTCCCTTTTGGGGCAGATGAGCAAGGCCAGTACACGAGCTGTAGCAAATGACATGTGAGCATTACAGGGAAAAAAAGAAGCAGTATCACTGGTATAAATACTAGAAAATTGGCAAAGGTAGTCAGTTTTTCTCCCTGTATACCTTATGATGTTCATCCAGCAGCCTCTGCCACCTGTAGCAATCATTACTTTCCTGACAATTTCAACAAATGTGGCAGACAGCAGTGCCAAAAATTTTTTAAAGTTACATATGTGCATGCTGTTCATACAGAAATATTGTGATTCACGTTAAGAATGTAGAGCAGGGAAAGGGAGGAGTTAGAAGGAGAGAGAAAAAAATTGACACAACCTCAGTGCCCCAGTCATGTTGAAGGGAATCACTCTGTCATCCATCATTCTCTTTCTCAGAGGACTGCTTTGCCCAATGTGGCTGATCCATAGCTCTCAGGCAGAGGTAATTGTTATGAAACTGAGATAGCAAAAGAGCAGTGTCTGATAACAGAAGGGCAGATCTGTCATCAGCACAGAAGGCAGTCTTTCCTTGTGGCAGTAGCTAAAGAAAAGAAGAGGCAATTAACAATTAGCTTTGGTAAGAGAAGACAAAACCTTTAAAACAGTTTCTGCTGCAGGAAATCAAGCCACAGACTTAGGAATTAATGGTTCAAAGTCTTGATTCTTGCCTTGCTAGATACAATGTAAGATGAAAGAGAGAGGGAATTTCTTCTGCCATTTCATTCTGGCTAGCTAAGAACCAAGGCTTAGCTATGGAAAAAGGCCAATCTTACAACAGCTACAGGAAATGAGAATAGCTTTGCAGCATTTCCAAGCAAATCCAGCACACCTTCAGCTTATAGTTTAGGTACAAAGTTCAGGCTTCTCACCTCGGAAAACAAAATGCAAGTGTTTCAGCGGGTGCTGCACTATCTCCTCTGCCCTTCTCCCCTTCACAGCTCTATAGCTTCTCAAGTTAGAATCAAATTTACAAAGAGCTCTTGGTATATCAAGCAGGCTTTGCTTTCATACATTTGACTCTGAACTGCATACTCCTTCTTTCGAGCTTGGTTAACAGATCTAGAAAAATAGACAGAAACTAAGATTAGAAAGATCATGCCAGCAGCACTGTTTATAAACATAACCTGAAGGTTTACCTACATCGCTTGCTTCAATACTGCTGTGTGTGCAGCCCTGGCAACAACCCAGGCTGCATCCCCATACAATGAGTCCAAACTGCTCTTTGTTGTATCTGGGCAAACTAGGTGGAATCTCACGAGTCTCCAAAAGCTCAAGAGAACATGCTGGAATTACACTCTTTGACACAGCCTCTGCTCTGATGTATAACACCTGGGTCAGAGAACACAGCTGCCACCTAAGCCAGCTGCAGCATGACTCCACTTGATGATGCAGAGAAGCTCCTGTAGATACTTTACACCTGGGCTGAAATCTTTGGGACTGATCCTGCACACAACTACATGTGGTTGAGATGCAAGAATTCAGTACAGACTCGTCTGAAAAAATGCTCTTTGAAACTTTGAAACCACTGTTGAACAGTGGTAGTACTAGGGCAAAGATGAAGGCAGTCACTGCTCTGAATACTATTTTTCCTACTGTATCAGGCTTCATAGAATTTGATAGAATTCAACAGAGAAATGTAACATACTTCCACATAATTTCTTGTTGCCGGTCAGTACCATGATTCCTGCTCTACAGGGAGGAGCAATTGCTAAGGAAAAAGCATGATTCATGAGATGCAATTCCTAGGTATAGGTTATATGCAAATTGTCAAGTGCTGCCTCAGAAGGATGGACTGGATTCTCATCTTAGAAATTCCACCTAATAACTTAGATTTGTTGGACTTCATTTCCAATGAGAACTAGATCCATGTAACTCAGATTAGTGATTCAGATTCTATCTTCATAAACCCAGTCCCTAAAAAAAAAAAAAAAAAAAAAAAGTAAATAGCTCACTTTTTAAAATTAAATATTCAGAAAATAGTTTGATTATTTTGGGATAGCATTCATAAATAAATGTATATCTAACTAAACTATGTGCGTTGCCCACTTGTCAGATGCAGGTTGGGCACAACTCAGTCTGTATCAGTAGCAGTAGCTGCAGATCCTCCTGAAATGAATAATTATAACAAGTCCCATGAAATGCTTCCGGTGGGGCCACGCTGGAGATGTGCAATGAATACTATCAACTAATTCATGCACCAGAAATAGTGCCTTTATGCAAATAAAAGGCAGGTATATTCTTCTCCCTATGAGGCATTGCGTGTGGATTGAGACTCTCTTTGTTGTATCTGGGCAAACTAGGTGGAATTAAAGATCTACCTTGTTCTGTGATTTCATGGTCCACAGGTGCAGGAGAACAAATTCAGCACAGCCCATAGGCTTAGATAAACAACCTTGTACAGCATTGCCAGCTGTTCTTTTCCTCCCCTTCCTGACTGCTTTGGTTCTTCATGCCTCACAATATTTTCCACTTCTAAACTATTTTTTTTCCTTTGTCCACAGCACACTATGTTGCTTGTGCTTGTAATGATTAATTTCACAGCTCACATCTAATTTGACCCTAATAACTTTGGCTGCAAAGAAGTAAAATGGACAACTAGTTGTTGATCCAGACAACTTATCACTCCACGAACACAATAAAGGCAGAGCTGTTTATCAACAGGGAGATGCCCATTACTATTTTTACAGGCAGAATGCTGGAGCTCCCTTATCAAGCAGAGAGAGTAAGCATGTACTCCAGGCACGCAGAGGGGAGGCAGACTGCTTTCAGCCTGCAAGGCCACACAATATGGGAAGTGGTCACTTGAAAGTGGGAAGAATGACAGATGTTTTGTGCCTGTGCGTTTTTTTAGAGGACACTGGGTCCCTGCCATGGGAACAGGGTGGACAGTAAAGGCAGCGGTCTAGATGTGAAGAGTGACAAAGCAAGTCAGCCATGGACAGCCTGTGGGAGGCCAGAGGAAATGCACCATTAGTCAAAGTTGGAGGAAAAATAAAATGCGATGACAACTGGGCCATTCATGTACTTCCCCTTCAAGGACTGACCAGACCCTTCATGACTCAAAAGACTCAAGTATCAGCTTCTTTTTCTCTTCATCCAGGCTAATGTGCACCAGCACAGTCTGAGAAACTCCCTTGTCACTTTTATTAATTCTTATCTTGTTGTTCTTGGCTACACTTCACTGAAGTACAGTGAGGGAGAGTGCTTCAATCAATAATGCAGATCCAAGCGAGCACCCTTTTCTGTTGTTCTTACATATCAACTCAATAGCTTAAAGCAAACGTACATCCAACTTATGAACTTGAGAAATATTAGGACTTCCAAACTAGAAAGCAAGGCAACGAGGTGGCATCACAAGGATGTTTAAGCCCCAAACACAATCTTATGACAATCCAAGGTAGCTTTTGTGCTTTGACAATTTGTTACTTCAGGCAAAAAGAACAAGACCTTAGAGCTCTGAGTACCCACAGTGACAGTGAAGACAGCCTTGCATTTTCCATTCCACCGCTGTCATGCAAAACCTGAGGCACTCTTGTCACCACCCATGAATCTGATGCACTTTGTCATTAAGGAAAGGCAATGCCCTTCAAAACAGCCGCACATAAACACCCACAAATAGCTGATCTCTTATTCTTCAATAGAGATTATGCCACAGCTAAGGAGAAATCTTATTTAGAACTGCCTTTTCTGATGCAGTGGCATTTCCAGATTTGGAAAGTAGAAGTGAGTTAAATGAAAAGGCACACAGAAAACCCTGAAACGCTCCTTCAAGAATAATACCCTGGACTCTTACCCCACCTAAAGGGAATTCACTCATTAACACTGAAACAGTGTAAGTAAAATAGAATGAGGTTACTACAGAAAAGCAGACATGAAACAAATTGAGAGGAACACAATTAAAACTCTAATTAAGGACAAAGTCAAAATCCTGACCAAAAACCTGACGGTATCCCAGACAGATGCAGAAAGAACAAGACCAGGAATCAATGTAAGCAAAGCGTCAAGAAAATTCTCCTTATTTTTCCTGCATTTGAAATATTCCTATTGAATAAATTCAGTGAGAACCAAGAGGCAAAAAAATCAAAAGGTCTCTCATGATTTAATTAGATCCCAGTCTGATGTAAATAAAATAAATCCTCTGATTATCTGAGAACCAAAACCAAACAGAACAGTCTGTGTTCTTAAAATTGCGTACGGTTAATCATCTCTGCTTTCTACACTACTGCAATCTGCAATCATTCACCTAAGCTAGCCAAATTTAATAGTGCTATCAGAGTACGAGGGCCCTGCTGCCCACACTACTATGCCTACCAACATCTTCCCAACTATTTAGGAGTCTTTTCAGTAGAACATTCATCGATTCCATTTCTCTAAGGAAAATGCCTGGGTTTTCTGATGTTTTCAGCTGTGTTTGTACAACACACTTCCTCTTCATCCTCTGAGACAAAGAAAGAACAATTATCAGGATTTAATAAAAATGTCAAAGCTCAATCTTTTGTCCCCATTTAACAAAAGCATTTAAATAAAGATTTCTGTGCATCATCAATTGTGTTAGAAACTTCAAGGAATGATATGATTTAAGATAGCTCAAACTCCTGCATAAAGCTAAAAGGTGCTAGACAACCTGTTGCTCTGACACTATGTGAATAAAATCTTGTTTGGTTCCATTCAACTCTGGTTCTCTTTCAATAGATGTACACAGTTTAACAATAAATTTGAGCCTTGTCTCACAGGGACATTGCAAAAATAGGAAAGTATTTATGTATTTTCATGCTTCTTTTTTTCCCCCTCCAAGTTTAAAGCCTAAAAGCTGTATTTTTTTTCTATTGTTTTCTTCCCCTTGTTATCTTAGAATATGTTAGCTAGGTATTCTCTTACATTTCTAGAGTTATGCAATATTTTAAGAGACATAGGTTGAGCAGGTATCCATTGTCTTTTGTAGATTTGTTACTATCTATCCAGTTCAAACCCCTAACACAGCCTTGGGGAAAAGAAATCCCCTTGTGAAAGATTTAAGAAGAACCCTGCTGTTCTATTTTCTGCCAAAACAAGGAAGAACAAGCCCGATTGCCACCTTGCTTTATGGTAAGGGTAAGAAGGATAGGAAAATATCTCACAACAGTCCTTTTGGTCTTCATGTTCTCTGATAGAAAATGGGAGAAGAGGCACAAAAACGGTAAGTATGTTTGCAGTCCATCTTTTGCAGAGCATTGAGGGTTCCCCTAAATTAATGCATTAATACATCAGATATACTCAATCACAAAATGCTGAGATTTTTGCCTGGAAGAAATGTCCCTCGCCTTGGAGATGCTGGTTCTGACAGGCTGCAGCTCCCAATACCCCTATACCTAGCTAACAATGCAAAGCACCTTGTTCAAACAAGACTGGTCTCCATTTCACACAATCCCCCCAGGGAATATTCACTTTTCATACTACACCAATCTGACTGATGCAATTGGATTTTGGAAATGTGCCTTACTAGTTTCTATTCCAGCTTCTTAGGGATGATACTAATTTTCCATTGTACAACCAGAAAATTTTAGGTGTGTTTGGTCTAGTCTACAAGAAATGACACCAAACAAAGTAGCATATACAGTTAACTCATAAACCATGTTTGGAAATGGACATTACTTAACAGTGCTCCTTGCAAAGAAAATCTACAGGTAAAATAAGACAACCTTCCTCACTCCAGTAGTGCTTGAAAGGAGACATTTTACATCCACATGATGAATAGACACCTGTATTCTCTTACTTCCTCACACAAAATCTTTTGCTTAATTTGTGCACCAATTTACCATCCTAATTGTTTTCTTCCTAGATCAGTGGTAGAATATTAAGCCTAAGATAGCTTAACAGTCCCATTTTATTCTTCAAAGATTTGATCATTTTCTTTTGTTTCCCCATAACAATCAGAATCCCGTTCACATCCCAAACAGAACATCAGCAGTTGGGATGGTGTTTTTTTTTAAGGTACATATGAGATTAAAGACTGAAATCAGATGCAGTGTTGCCAAAGTCTTTGCAATATGCATGTTTTCATGGCAAGATGATTGACAAGAATTGCAATAAGGTGCTGAAGGGAATATTTCACCTGGCCCATCAAAACTCAGTGTAAAGGATTAGAACTAAGAAGAGCTGACAATATTGACTTTGAGTGCCACAACAGTAACAATAATTAGCTTTTTGACATGCGGTGGACATGATTTATTTATTTAATAAGACAGAGTAATTAAACCAAACCTGTTTCATGCTGCCCCAGAAAACAAAAAGAAACACCCTACCCTACCCCCTGTCTCCCCAGCACAAAAAAGGTTTGCTCTTCTGCATCCTCCTTTCCTAGTAAAATTCAGGTTTGGCACTAGAATAAATGCATGCAAGTCCAGCCTTTCTCCTGGAAGGACATCAGGAAAATTTTGTGCATAAAACTAAAAAACTTCTCTTAAAAGGGAGCATATAGATCTGAAAGAATGAAAAAGTCAATGAATTTTATATAAGTTTACTTACTGCAAAACAGTCTGCACTATGCTTATTAAAGGCATATTTCATTGCCTAATCATATATGTCTATTGTATCTTTTATGTTTTGAATCGTAATAGCACTCTGTTCCTCAACTGTAATAATGAAAGACATTTTGGCATATGCTTATACTGATTCCACTTTAACAAAGCACTTAAGACATATGCTTGCAACCCACTGAAATTAATGGCTAACACTGAGTACATTGATTTCGTTGGGATTCAGACAGGCAGCAGTGTAGTTGGGCAAAAAGTTGCCGACTTCACTGGATAAGCTTGAGCCTCTGGAGAGAGAAGTCTTCACACTTGAAACTGTACAATGTTTAACTGTTTTGGTTAGAAATATACTTTTTTTTTAGCATGGTTATTCTGATAAAAACATAGATCCACTGTCTGGAGGAATAATAACAACTGCAGAAACATTTTCTAAGAGGTGTTCACAGAAAACAGTATGTTTATATGAGAAAATGTAAAACTTAATTGTAGACAGTAACTTACCATTAAGAACATGCTATCATTAGCTATAAGTAACACAGCATATTCAATTTCCACTGTTATAAACTTACGAAGATTGTCTAAACACTTGTCTGTTATTCTCACTGGCAGCAAGATTAAAAGGTGTATAAAGATGAAGAGGGGAAAAAAATAAAGAGCAATGCTTACCTCACTCCCTTTTTAGCCAGTGTTCCTAGCTATCCTAACTAGAACCTGCAGTAAAAAAATCCAGGAAACAGAGTAAAAATAACTTTAAATGCAACTAATTCAATATTTCTTCTCCAAGAACAACCCCAGGAAAGATACCGAGGTAAAGTTAGAACAGCCTGTTCCAGAAGTTCAGCATCATTCAACTTAATGGGAACTTCTCATCAAAAGTGAACGTAAAGAAATAAGATTAACAATCAACGTAGTTCCCTTCTTTCCTGATAGCAATTTCTCAGAATTTTTAAACATGTTGCTAGCATTTCTTAATTAATTTTAAAATATTTTTATCTATCAACCATGCTCACAGCTACTAGATGGCTTTCCTGTAATGTATTTTTTCCTCTATATTTTCTACTCTGAAACACAAATAGCTAAATATAATGTAGTTTAGCCCTGCATAATACTGGGCACTGTATTTCAGTAAGTTTCCGAGTTACGTCTGGCTGAGTCCTCAGCAGCATGTCAACACACACAGACTGCAAACATACCTGTTAGACCTCATTAGTGGCAAATAACATCAGAGGGTATTTGAAATCATACTTATTTCATCTAGAATTGTTCACAATTCAAATTCAAAATAGTTTAGAAGGTCGCCCAGCCTGGAATAATGGCTATTCAGTTTATACATCAGAGGGAGGCAGGTACCAACATTTCCTTATTAATTGCTCTGAGTCCAGTTTCCTTCACATATACTTCTATCACAAGAAGCAACATTAAGATAAAATGTATATATACAAAAGCTGAAGCTATGTGCAAAATTAACAACAACAAATAAAACATTTACTAAAAAATACATTCTTTATTAATTTGTTAATTCACAACACAATAAATATCAGATAATACATGAGGGACCCAGCAGTGCTCAGACTTGCCTGCGCCATGGTGTGGTTTGACAAACAAGCCATCATCAGCTGGCATCCTGAGAAAAGACCTACAATTATTTTTAACTTTCACACACAATCAGTGGTTTGTGGCATACAGCAGCCCATCCCAACTGACACCAGTCAGGCTTCTAATAACAGTTTGTAAGGACCATCCCGGAAAGTTACATAGAGAATCTTTCAGGAAAAAAAGCACAAATCACACCACCTTCCTTATTCTATCTCGCTATCGATTCTGACATTAGGTTTATGTAGGTGTGAATAAACATTTAGTTTTACTTCAGGTGGCAACACTTTCCATTAAACGTGGAGTAGAATTAGGCTGCAGTACATAATACAGGATCCATTTTCACGATGTCCACATCACAACTGCAAAACCAAGAGACTTCTATTATTTGAAGGATGCTTGCAGGCCTCAGTTTCAAACACTGAATATATTCAGGACACATTTCCTGATCTCAAGATCTCTTCACTGGCTGTCCCAAATAATTTTCAGCCTTACAAAATGAATGAAATTAACTAAGTCTGCTGGATTCATTACTGTGACAGAGGAAAGAAGCCCTTTCACACCAGTGACACTGATGTTTTCACTCATGAGAGCAAAATTAAGTGTAATAAGTAATCACAGGGAAAAAGATCACGTTACAGTTTAGTCAGAGGCAGGTTGTTTCTCAGCAAAATTTCTGCAGACTGAGATGCTCTGTATCTCAGTGGTTTGAAATATTAAGCAAAATATCTTTAAAAAAACTCATTTACTGCAAATACTGCAAATACTTTCACAGTTGGGAAAAACTAGTAGGGTTTTTTGGCTGTATCATTCTCATTGGGCCTCAATGAGAGGAAACTAATTTCTGGAGGTGCAGGTATGCATGCATTCGCATGCAGATGTAAAATTTGGATACCATTTCCTCTAAAAGAAGTTGCAATATTCAGGCAGTATCATTCCCACTCAAAGTACTGCTATACAAGCTTATTATGATTTTGTAGATGAAAAATTAGATCAGATTAGAACGCCTTCAGTGAAACTGCATTACTCCTCATTTCATGGATCAGAAACATCAGAAAACTTTGAAGAGAAAGGATTTGGTATTTCTTTTGCTGTTTTTTAAGCCAGAACAAATTCTAAAAAACAGAGTATTGAACTGTAAACAATGGCATGATCAATACTGAATATTTTACCAAGTCTAATCAATTTTTTCGTAATAGTTTCTCTGATGGGTACAAGTTTCACGATAAGGAAACATTTCATACTTGAAATAAACCAATCTTAGCCCATGTTGCAGGCTGCAGAAGCAAAACAGAGAAAAAATAATAAAAGATAGACATGATCATCAGACTACTTTTCTGAAATGTGTAACAAGCAGAACATAGAACAGCTATGAAAATATCAAACTACACATGCAAAAACACTTGCACAGATTGATTGCAAAAGGATACATTTTCTTTTACCTGAAGTTGATCTCTCCCTTTTCTACAAATTCAACTCTACTGTAAAGGCTGCAAGAAATTAAGTGACTATGCATATCAAAACGTTGGCAACTGCAACTTGGCTTCAAGTTCTGTGTGCTCTGTATTGTGCCTTTTTCAGGCTACTTACACATATTTAACTTATTTCTTCTGCAAAAGAAGTTTAATCATCAGATTTCAAACGATTCTCCATTGCCACAAATTAGCCAGCATCTCCCCCTTGTGGACAGAAGGAAAACCAGTGGAAACTTGCAAGAGGTTACTTATTACTTTGGTCAATACTCAAAAAAAAAAAAAAAAAAAAAAA
>PPHD01001725.1:4030-40622 GCA_002909625.1 Bambusicola thoracicus | reverse complement strand
GAAAAGAAAAGAAAAGAAAAGAAAAGAAAGCAAACATCCATCTCTGCAAGATCCCATTTATCCCAAGTTCGTTCTAAATGATTCAGATATATGGTTCAGATTAAATATTATCATACCATTAGTTGTTAAATTATTTCAGTTACTGGCTTAGGTTTGCAGTGTTCTGTGATTTTAGATAACATCTGGCCAGGTGGATCCTTAGGGCAAGACCTTGAGTATCCATAGGGAGACTGATGACCTCAGCTGGATGCTGACTTCTCCCGGAGAGCCAAAGCCAGCGTTTCCACTGCTTAAGTCTCCCATGAAGGCTCTTGAGCTGTTTTGCAGATAAACACATACGCACGTGAACTTGAACCCCCTGGCAAAAACAATGGTTGCTTTGCATGCCAGATGTGTCGGTTGCATTTCTTTTTACGACTGAATTCATTCTCAAGTCATGAATGCAAAAAAAAAAAGAAAAAAAAAGAAAAAAAAGCCTGGTGTGTGTTAAATTTAGGGCACTCATTTTGCATTCCAACGTAGAGGGAACCCAACTGTCTCGACCTCAGAAAAAGCCTCTCCACCTCTGCTTTATGGGCAATTTCATTCTGTTTGTGTTTTCAGAGCCTACTTCAAAGTGCAGATGCATTTCAGGTAAATAATGACAGCTTCAGAACAAGTTTTCCTTGTAACACAAATCACCTCACTAATGAAAACAGCGGGGAAAAAAATCAGAACTACTTGATATCCACCTGCAACAAAATCAAATCCTATTTATATATTGCAGCGAGGGGCCTGATGCTACTCTGGATCAAATTGGGGGTGAAAGTTGTTCTGACTCAAATAGGAATGGGGCCAGGCCTGCAATCCTGCCTGTGCCCATTGCCTGTTGGGTGAGGATGCTCTGGTCCTTGCAGTGTGTGACAGGGAACGTGCCTGCGGGCGCAGCAGCAAACAATGGGGTCGGGTTCAGAAGAATACAAGGCACCTTCCTTCAGCACGGAGAACAGTTTCTATAGTTTCCACATTTCCTTCCTGCTAATGTTGGTCATGCACAGGAGAAAACAATGAAGAAACACCAACCCCATGTGGGATAAAGTAACGGGAACACAAGAATGAGGCACATGCTGAAAAACCAAAGAGCTGTCACACCCAAGGCTGAAAGCATGGACTGTTCAGACTGCCAAATAAATCAAGCTAGCCCTGGGGATGTGGATCTATACTTGTACTCACCTCTTCACCTCAAACCTCAAGGGCAAGCCTCGCTCTTGCTTTGGAAGGCTACAGGTGGGTGGATGGTGCGGCTCTTGGCCGCCTCCTCTCCGTGACTGAGCTAGTTGCCTTGCTAGCCCCACACCTGGCTTTGGAGTCTCTGCTTCTCCATCACTCTTGCCAAGGGATCTTCAGCAGGATGAGGGGAACTGCAATGTCCACTTGGCTTGTCAACAGAGAAGAACAAACTGCACTTGAACCTGGAAATTTACAGGAATGCAGAGCAGCCGTGTTGCTAAGCCAGCTACAAACCTGCTTTGCTCGGGGCTCTTCCCTTTGTAGGGTTGAAGGAATGAGGCGTGTGCTGCCAAGTAGGACAGCAGTACTACAAACAAATAGAAAGTCCTTATCCCACCAGCAATCTTGACCTGGTAACGGGCAGGCAGCTAGTGTAACAAGAAAGCTCCCTCCTTCCTACTTGCAAGAAGGGGAGGAGATAGGATGAAGGTTATAATTAGAGCCACCCACAGCAATTTTGGGAAGCTTCAGCACATGGATGGGGATCTTCTTGTGAGTACTGCCAGTTCACCATGTGCTTAGACTGGGCTAGTCCAGAACCCCAGTGGCAAGCATGGCTCCTTCTAACCTGAATTTTTCCCTAGCAATGGGAATTTCTCTGCATCCTTGCACTGAACATCCTGCTAACTTAAAAGATTTTCTTCATTTTGTAGACAGCCTTGTACTGGAGCACTCACTCATTTCTTTCAATGGGTTTATAAAATGCTGAGGTTCTTCCAAACTGGCTCTCCTCAGTAGAGCTTCCTGCAGCTGGAATAACACCGGTCCTGCCAAGTGATGCGTTCACTGTGAGTGCAGTACGTTTCATGCTGTGGTCACCCGTTCCCATGCAAAGCCACACCACTGTCCTCTTGCACAAACAGAGCATCTCTGCTTTGGTCCTGTCCCTTGCATTGCTTGTTCACATAGGGATTAATGTGCACGAGTTTTCAGGCAGCACTGCTGGCCCACTGTGTCCCCATCTGAAGAAGCAGCCACCTCTCTGAGCCATCCTTTCTGGCCCCTGTAGTACAGGTTAAACCCCACAAATGTGAAGGTGAAAAACACCCATTGGGAAAGCTAAGCCATATGAAGTATCTGTATGAGTTAGGGCTCATCTAGGAGAAGGGGGTGCTCAGCAGAGGCAGCACTGCTTCAGGTGTTTAATTTTCTGTTGTGTTTCTCCCCAGCATCCTGATTTTTTTTTACTTTACCTCAGGTTCCCATTCCAGTGCCATAGGTCTGGCTGTGAAAACTTCAGCTTTGCCCATCCATCCTTTAACCATCTGCACTTCTGAGCCTCCCTCATCGCAGATAAAGGCTTGAAAATTTGAGCCCAGTACTCTCAGAGGAAACATTCCCAATTATTTTTGTTTTCTCTTATTTTAAAGGGGACTCAGGGTCCTCACACAGGAGGTTCAGGCACTGCTCAAGCTGGGCAGAGCAGTCCCAAAACCATCACGGCCACTCTGCTGCTCTGGGCTGGCCACCCAATTCCACGCTCTCTCTTTCAGGTGGGTGGAAAATAATTACCCATGTTCTGAATGGCAGTGTGTCTGCAGGGGGGGTGGAGATGAGGCGAAGGGGCTGTCAGCGTGCTTTATGAAGGCTTTGAAATGTATTTGTGTGTTTCTGAGACGAACCTTAAATAAAATACCTGAAAACTGGTTTTGCTTTTCCTGAAGCCTTGGCTCTTTCAGGCGCTGTCTTTGCCAAAAATCATTAATCACATCTTTATTAACGAGGGCGGGGGTGACCTCAAACAACCGGGGAAAACAACTGAACCTGCACTCATTTGAAGGTCCGCTTTTTAAAATCTTTTCTGCTGTTGACGTGCACTGAAAGTACACCAAGTCTTTGGGATACATTGGGAGTCAGCATGGGACCAGGGCAGTCTCAGAGTGTGTTTCCTTACCTTTATGTCTCCTGCACGGAAGAGGAGAAAGCAGAAAGTTCCAAAAAGGTCTTCTCTCTTTCCTACTGCATCTCAGTATCACATGAATGGAACAGGCTCAGCTCACCGAACCTCTCTTCTGAAACTTCAGAATTCATGGTCTCTTGGATTTTGTGATGTGCACGCTTTAAGTCCAGAGGGAACACCACGATTACCAGGTGTGCAGTTCCTCCCAGCTCTGCCAGCAGTGTGCTGTGCTGTACCCAGCCCTGCTGTTAACGCCATGGGACAGAGTCCACCACATCTCACCAGCGTGCCAATTTTCTGGGCTGAGAATGCAGGGCCGGATTGTTGGGTGGAAAAAGGAGGAGGGAGGAGGTGAGGACAGCACCATCACTCTGCCATGACCAGCACCACAACACTGCAGGACCATGCAGCACTGCAGTACCAGGACCTTATCTCTCAGAAGTTATGGGTCCTTCCCAGCTCAGGATATCCTCTGATTCTGCCATCCTATGTGACATAGTGGGACTTAGAACATACAACTCACTGCCTCACCAAGCAAGCTGGTGGAGAGGCAGGCATAGTGATCAAGGGGGCATGCACGTGCTCCTTGTTCTCCACTCTGAGAGGGTTCATCAGCTGGGGAAAAGCACAGGGGCTTTTAGGGAGTTCTGGAACCTGCCTCAAAATGCTGTGATGGCAGAGACAGCTCTTGCCAGCAGCACTGGGAGAGGGCAGGTCCCCACCTTGGGCAGGATGCTAATCGGTGCATCACAGTAGGCAGGCTGTGAACACAAACCCTGGAAGGCTGTTGCCACTGATAACACCCATCTGCTGTGGCATCATGTCCGTTGACATAACCTTAATTAATGACATTACCAAGCTAATGAGGAGATAAAGCACCGATCCCAAGTCCTGTTAAGAAATTGCCTTAAATACCGGTCCCTAATCATTATGGTGAAACAGATAGTGGGCCAAAATGCACACCTGGAGTGAAGAGGTGTGGCTGCTGCGATTTCTGGTGAAGTTACATTTGTTTACTCCAGGACTGACTGTGAACCGTCCTGATTAACACACGGCAGGCGTGCGCTGGGTGGGAAGTTGCAAACAGCCCGAGCTTTATGTAATGGCACGGCTCTTGTGCAAGAGCTGTCATCCAGGGAGCAGCAGGATTGATGGCTGGGGAGATCAGCGTTGTGCCAGCCCGGGGTGCAGATGTGCGTGGGAGAGCACCAACCCCAGCCTTGCTCTTCCCAGCCCATGAGGGACTCTCCAGCCCCCTCGTACCCTTTTCAGGGTGGTGTTGGTCCTTGCACCTGTAGGAATCAGTGAACATCACTGGCTGTTCCATGGTGGATAAGCGCTTTCTCGGATGCTAGAAAGAAATGTGGGCAATATAGTTGGTAGGTGGATGGTTGGTCTTGGTGATCTTAGAGGTCTTTTCCAGCCTCAATAATTCTACGATTCTAAGAAAACATTTACTGGTAGTGACTAGAAGACTTCCCGCTACCATTAGGGTGGTGTGGATGCAGATTGCAAGACAGGGAAGGGACCTGTTTCACCGCACTGACTTGAATCTTTGGCTGTTACTTTATTTCCTTGCTGTTGTTATTCTGATCCAGTGAAATTAAAAAGGCATGAGTAGCCTATTTGGATCTGAATGTGTGAGTTCCTGCCCTGCAGAGCTTTCAGTAGAGATTAGATTTTACATGCCATTGTGTGGGGGAGATGTGCCATCAGGCAAAGGAGGAACAAATGCAGGCAGGGCGAGACTGGAGAGGCAGGAGCTGGTGTGCGTGCATGAAGCTGCCTGCTGCTCACTGGGGTGGTAGCTCCATCCCACTGTTATAGCTCAAAACACACTCACTGACTTCTTCACATTTCTGCAGGGCGTTCAGCTGCTGGACCATGTGAGAAAAGGCAGCCACTTCTTCCTGATGTTAGTCCTTTAAGCCTTTTCCCAAAGGGATCTAGAATAAAATCTATGCATAATACCTACCCCAAGGCCTCTGTGCTACTGCACTGTGCAAGCAGACTAGCAGGAGGAGGCTTTCCCGTAGGGATAATCTTCCAAGTCACTGGTGTGGTGGATATACACTCAGTCTGCTGGTATCCAAATAAATAGCAAAGGATTCCAAGGAATTACATGCTCACGTGATGCACAGCACAGACATTGAAGTAGACAAGCCTGGCACACTATCCGTGCTTCCAACCTTTCACCTATTCCAGTTCTCTTATTCTAGTCCTCTGACAGTGTTTCTATTCAGTCAGACCATTTCCTGCTTGACAAACAAACAACAACAAAAAAAAAAGGTGTTTGTTTGTTTCCTGAGTGATCACAAAGCACGCATACATCAGAAAAAAGAAAGGATCTATCTTCTTCTTACATCTCTATTATTCCTATTGTTCTGGTATGCCCCAGGTACTTTCCCAGACATGTTGCCTTCTGTTTTTAACATTGCCATCTGGGAATCAGATATTGCACATCGTTTGTGGTGCTGTTCAGCGGGGATGGAATTTGTTATTGCTCTCCTTGCAGATAGCTGCGGCTCAACGCACATGGCAGCTCACAGAAGGGGAACGCCATCACTTTGGGGTTGCCACCAAGGCAAGGGGCAAGCTGGGCAACTGGAACTTGGTGCAGAGGAAGATGCAGAAGTGAGCTTTGCGGGTTGGACTGTTGAAGTCAGTTCTGATTGTTTCCTGACTTGGAACATGGTGCTTTATCCACAAACACACCATATCCCCTCCTGTTGGTGTACGCCTCTGTCTGGTCCCTTAACCAAACAGCTCAGTATACACTTGCAAATTCAAGAGGAGAGGCTGCTGATTGAAAGTCCTGCAATATCAGAACATCTGGAAAGGAAAATTAAGAGCAACAAGCACCAAACCAAAGCCAAGAGGTAAGCTGGGGTGCTTGGATGCAGGCAGATAGTTGTTTAAGAACCATTTCTCCAGCACTCGTTGCAGACGTAGTTAACCAAGGGCTGCAACAAGTTGTAAGTTCAGGGGGGTTACTCCAAAGTGGGCTGGCCCTACTCTGTTAGCGATGTGCTCTCTGTGCTCCAACTTGGAAGAAGGGAGCCGTCATCCCGCACTGCTCTGTGCGCAGTAAGGGGAGCAGAGTTGTACGCTGCAGGCACAGTGGGGAGGCTCCTGTGGGGGACCAAGAGGTGAGCAAAGTGACAGAGCCTGTATGTGTGTGGTTCCTTCTTCAAAAATAAGATCAGCGGCCTCTTCTTTTCCTTTTTTACTCTTTTTAAGACACAGTGGCTATAAATGGCCTTTCAAAAATAAATCAAGCCTGAGGCTGGGTCCGAAAGTGCTTAACGAGGGGTAAAAGAGGTTAAAAAAAGGGAAAAGAAAAATTCTCATGCTATTCCTAGCGTGGACCTCCCCCGCCTCCATATGTAAACAGCAGCTGCACCATGCTGGGGCATTTCAACCCATTGCAAACCATTACCTGGCTCATGATGGTAGAGTGGAGCACGGCACCTTCCACACTGTGATACAGTAAGATGAAACTTCTTGTGGACATGGTGGTAAAGCTGCTGGGGAACTGAACTGAGCGGAGCTAAAAGCTGTGACTATTATTTGTAACTGCTGACTCAGCCTTTTTGCATCCAAATCAAGATTTTCAAACAAATCTAATGACGGTCTTTGCAGAGGTTAAATTTGGCTTGGGAAAAATAGCCCTGTGGATGTGATAGATTTTGGGAAGGTGGTTGACTTAGCACATTCTTATAACAAATAAAAGTAAATGACATCAGTAACATGCACTTCGCATGGCTTAGGGACATGAGATTAAAGGTATTCCACATGAGCAGCCCCTAGGGAGGCACTCGGGGAACGGCTCCAGAGAACTGATAGGGCATCCAGTAATTTTCAGTGCTTGTATCACCGATCTGAAAGGCGATCTGCATCAAGGGCTGCCAAAACCTGCAGGTGTCACTGGGCAAGTAGAACAGTGGCTGATGGAGGGATCCAGGTCACTGGGCTGCATGATGACTCCATGCAGAGGAGCAGAGGGTGAAGCTGACCCATGCAGATGGACAACCTGCATCCTGGAAACCAAAGCTGGGATTTGGGAAAGGATAATGGGGTCAGACAAGCAGCATAGCTTGTGTTTCTACTGCAATGCTGTGGCTAAGGGGCTTCCCAGGATCTCTGAATGGATGGATGAACAGCAGAGCTGCCAGTAGCAGTAGGGACAGTGCTGTTTCCATTCACAGTCTTAACCAGGCAAATATTTTCCCCATTACTGTTGTTCTCTGCATTTTAAAAAGGAAGGTGAAAGACATGAAGAGTTCAGTCTGCTAAATTTACCCCAAGAAACACAGTGGGAAGTGATGACACAGTAATGTTTAAGCACTTTGAGGAAGAGATGTTGGTAGAAAAGACATCTTTAGCTGCAGGAAGGGGTAATGACAAGCACACCACAGCTCAGTAATTTGAAGTAAGAAAGTGGCATGCCCTTTATCAGTGAAGACGTTTAATCTTTGGGATGAATTCCAGGGCCAGGGTAGGATTCATATTTCCTGATGCCTTCAAATCCAAGCTGGCTGCTCTCCTGGGAGGCCTGATTTAGATCAAGATGTGCTTTGCCAAACATGAGATAAACAAGGAGCTGAGGGAGAGATAGCCAGGGATCCCTGAAGTGCTGGGGCTTGGGAGGAAGTTTCTAGTCTCCTCACAGCAATGAATTCCAGTACCAAGAACTACATAAATGAATAAGAAGAATATAATTCGGAAGGACTGATGCCTCTTGGAAGGTGTGAGAGGGTGAGGAAGCCAATGAAAAAGCCTGGGAGTTCTTGGTAATGCCTCCCAGCTTGATAAATATCCAAAAAACGCCATCCGTTCTTTCAATTTATTTATTTTTTCCTTTTCGATGCTTCAAGTGAAATAACCCCATTATTTTATAGAGGGCTTTTTGGTAGTGATTTTATAGCACACTGGCAAGTTGCTCCTGTTCTGGTTATGTTTGTTTTTGTGAACAACTGCAGTTGGGTTTTCCACTCTTTGTTTCTGAGCGTGTGTTTAGGACTTGCTGAGAACAAGTTAAACACAACAAATGAGTTTTGGACAGAGCTTTGAAAGAGATTAATTCTGTGGTCATTCATCCTCCTCTCCCAGGAAGCAAGTCCCATATTCAGGCACAGCCTTCTGTGTGAGTTTTGTCTTTGCGCTAACTGGCATCGTTGCTTGGGAATGCTTGCAAGACCTTAAACTGAGGACTACAGGCTCAATCCTGGAAGATAACAACACGTGCTAACTTTTATCATTACCTGGGGAGCAGTTCATGTATTGATACACCAGAGGAGATGGATGCGGAGGATACTGGCCCAGAAAACTCACAAAAACCCACGGCAATTCAATGGCAAACTTGGGATTAGCACCCAAAACACATTGTCTGTGGCTGTAGCAAGCCAAGACTGAACAAAGCAGGTGGTAAATCTAGAAGACCCAATGGGAATTTTATGAGAGTTAGAATTAAAGAAAGAAGAAAGGCTAAAGGATGAAGCAAAAATACTGCTGCTGAAGGAAGTAATTAGTATAACTTTGATCGTCTCATCCTCATTTGCTTGCAATAATTTTGATGAGTATTTCATCTTATCTATTATTGTCGGAAAAATGATTCCTTTAAGAGCAAAATTTAACTGCATTTTTCAGGTCAGCTTGATTCTGAAGATCATTCTCACTTGCCTGTGGTTTTCACTATCAGGCCAAACTTTATCCGTGGTGTATTTCTCTTGACTCAGTGGAGTTATGTTGAAGATCAACTTGGCCTTTGGGCCTTTAGTAATATTGCCAGTGGGTTTTTTAAAGGGATATTTCCCTACTTTGAATGCAGTGATTCCAGGCAGAGATTTTCATTTTGCAATCTGGGAGCGCTCCTGCATATCTTAAGGAAGTTTCAGTAATTCTGGTACTGAATAAACCTTTGGCAATAGATGGCATGCCTCATTCTCGTCACGTTTGAGGCAGGTATGTGCATATGCTTTGGCTGGTCTGTGGATGGCAGTCTAGAGAGTCAGGTGCCTTCCTCCAGCAGGAATCCAGTGAAAGAGTCATAGAAAAGGACAAGAAACACCTGGCAGCCCCACAAGAGCACAGGGAATCCTATTCATAGTGTTTCTGATTGACAGAGCAGCGCTTTATCATCCCTCAAAACCTCTGCTCCCAGTCCTCCAGGTGTGTGCGCAAGCTGGAGAAGAGTCTGGTTTCCTGATTTTGTCAGAAAGCAGTTCAGAGGGATTATTGAGATTCCAGCATCATGGGAGCACCTCCCAGTGAGAGTCCTTTGGCTGAGTCCGGAGGAAAGGCTGGAGACCTAAGAGGTGAAAATGTGCTTTTCATCTTTTGAGGTCCTGGGGCAAAAGGATGGGTACCAACTGATGGGTGCAGGATGGCAGCAGGATGGTATCGCACTGACCTGAATGTCTCAGATGTTGCCTGTTTCAACTTGCTCTGGCAGCCATGCTGCCCTCTGAGTGCTCCAAATCACAGCAGAAATTTATGAAAGCAAATGCAGACGTCTTGATCTCACCTTGTTCAAGATGTGAAATCTGGTAAAGAACCTGCCTGTAACCAGACTCCTTATAACACATGAGACTGATGGTGCACTTCTCAAAGAGATATGTCCCCAGGTTAGAGGAGACATAAGAGAGTCCAGGGCTAGGTGCAGACAGACTGGGAAGTGCTGTGCAAAAGAGCAGCATGGAGTGTAGGGTGACCCAATCATCAGCTCTAAGATCTCAGCTCTCCACCACCCTGCTAACTCCACGTACCTTCCTTAAAGACCGGCTGTCAAAACCATTGACATTAGCAAAGCAAGGATAAGTAGCACGCTTGCCAAACTCCACTCATTTCTTCATCTCAGCCCCAAGGAGACCTACTCTGAAGTTGGTTCTGGTAAGGAATAATGGGAAAACCTTATAGCGTTGGGATGTGCATCATCTGAAGCAGCAAGTGGCTGACTCAGAGAGCAGAAACTATTTGCTGTGGTATCTGGACAGCTCTGAACAGCTGCAAAATTCCAATATAGAGATCTCAGTAAGGTTGCAGTTGCAATGGGCTGGGCGCATTGCCAGGGTGGAAGATTCCAGGATCTGCAGCCTCCTGGGAACACCTAGCAGCCAGAAGGAGTTATAAAGACACCTGAAAATCCTTGCTTAAAGCTTGTCAGCTTTGTGTTAATGACTGGGAGGGAAACCGTCTGGAGGCACGATGGGGCAGCTGGCGAGCTGAAGGGTAAAGGCAAAATGGAGGAGAGAAACAAGGGAAATTGGAGAAAATCGGCCACGCCATTAAGAATGCACACTTACAACTACAGACGTACTCACAGACCGGCCTGCTTGTCCAGGGTCGTGCACACACAGAGCAAAATTAAAAATAGCCAAGCAGAGAGTCATTGCAAATTGCAACAAACAACAATTTGATAACACAAGTTTAATGAAGAAATCCACAGCACCCAATACATTTAAGGTTTGGCACAGCAGCAGTGTCCAATTGCCATAAATAAAGCAATCTGCTAACGACAGCCCATTCCACCTCATTTTCCTCGGTGTTTTCTGTGGCATCATTCCTCGTCATGGAAATTACAGCTGAATCACGACACTTCTTTTAATCTCCTCTTAATCTACACCACTATTAGGTGCCACACTTCTTCCTTGACAGCACCATATTTGAATGGCCACTAAATAGGGCCTTATCCAAAGCCAGTGAGGCTGTACCACGTGTACATCTCCTGCAGGCTGAGCCCAGAGTGGGTTGCAGAGCGCAACAGTGCTGCCCACAGTCACTTACATATCACCAACCCAAGTAATTCGGAGCCGGCACCACCCCCATGGCCCCCAGCAGATTCTGCCTGTGGGACTCAGTCGGCTCAGAAGATCTGGCATGTCATGACAGGGATGTTTCTCCACGCAGCTCATTTTGACCTGAACTAATGGGAGATTAACCAACCCACGGCAGCAAGTTGGCTGCTGCTGCGTCTGTTTCTCTCCTTAATGAGCTTTGCATTTGATGTTTCTTAACCGAGGGAGAAATCAACGTCCCAAACATCGTGCCAGTGACATGGCCCTTACCTGACAGATGGAGCTCAAGGAAAACTGTTTGCAATGACCTTATGCTGTTTGCTGCTTACCTGGCAAGACACCAGTGAGTTGCTCGTCCCATGCGCTGAGAAGTCACTAAGTAGATGCTCATGTCTCCCAAATAAAATTTCTCCACTTTTTAAAAGAAGAAGTCAGGGTTTCCAACAGACCAAAAGCCCTTTGGAGCCCCTTCATCTTCTCTGCCTCACAACAGACCTCTGCAGGGACCTAACCCTGAACCTAACCCCAACTCTACCCCGTCCCCTCTTCCCACTGTGCTGCTTGGTGAAGGCTGGGAATTGCATGGGCTTTAGTGTGACCCTGTTGGGGAGATGATTAACCCTTCTGTCACCACTAAGCCACAAGGGGAACATCTCCTTTTTCTCAGTCATTACCTTTTTGCATACTGGAATTATGTACATGAAACAAGGAAGTCTTCCAGCAGGGTGCATGCACATCCTTGAGTCTTGTAGTAGAATGAGCTTTTTGAGTGTCCATAATCACAGAGTATGTGACAAACCACAATAGAAGCCTCCTTAATTTTAACTTCTTTTGGCCTAAGTTGGGCAGGAACTGAAGTCAGGATTGGAGGCTTGCACAGAACTACTTTGCCATTACCTTAAATTTGCATTCTGGGGGAGACTTCATCCCTTGTTTTTGCTTCAACTGCTTCATTTCTCTTCAGATTTCCACCTCAAATTTCTTCCCATTCTGTCCTGTTTTCTTATGCAACTTTATAGGCTGTGGTAGGTGGAGATAAGGAGGCCAAGTCCTGAAATGATCTGTCTGCTTTTGTTTTGCAACTTCAGTGACAGCAAATATTAATGTGCATGCATTCACTGCCTGACTTGTCTGACCGCTCTGCACGGCCACTTTGGTGACAAGCAAGAACCTCCATGCACTAAGCAATCCCCAAGCACTGCGTCAATACAATTTGTGCTGCTGTGAGCCCCCAAAGGTGATCTCCTTTTTGTACCCTTCCCTTTATCTTTTTTTTTTTTTCGCATTGAGGGTATTCCATGTCCAGCACTTATTTCTCTTGTGCCAGGCCTTTCCTGGACTGTGGCTCTATTTCACAACAGTGCCCTGTAACTGAGTCAAGGATTAAAGGTGTCCAAATGATTAGGAAATCGGAGCAGTGAAAGGTCAGGGATCTTTTTATTTTCTCTTGGCTTTGTTTGGTGGTTGCTGAAAAATCACAAATGCGCTATGAAAACAAGTGGCAGTGAGGTGTAGCTTTCCAGAGATGTTGTTGGCATTCATGTCTGTGTGCAAACTATTTACAGGTATGGCAAAGCATTACTAATCTCAGAGGTATTTATAAAGGAAGTACCTCTAGGATCTCCTCATTTCTTTTCCCCTGTTTCTCAAACACGGCTGAGTCATGCTGGATCTCCTCCCCTCCTGCAAAATTACTTTGCGGAGCTCCTTGAAGAAAGCAAAATGTCCCTGGACCAGTGAAAACCAACAGTACCACGTGGGTGGGTCTCCTCCTGTAAGCTCATGGCCTAGAAACTGGGTAAAAAAGCCTGGAGAAACGAGAGGTCAGCCCGGAGGCTGCTGGGGATACAGATGCTCTCGAGGCCCAGGGGAGGAAACCTCTTATCAGAGTCTGGAGTCCAGCTGGAACCCATTTGGCTCAACCCTTCTCAAAGTTCATTTGTTTAGATTGAAATTTCTGATTCAGACTTATCTCTGATTTCAGACAGAACCCTGGAAGATGGGGCTGCCAGTTGGCTTTGCAAGGGTTTGCTGGATATCCAGTTGCATCTGAGCTTTCTGTTTCCTTCCCCTCCGCCCCAGTGTGCCTGTCTACATTCGGCTCCCGGCTCACACTTCACCCTGGATGTATTACACCATTGCTCCGTTCTTAGGATGGTGTCACAAACGACAAAAACTTATGAACAGGGTTCCCAAAGGAAGCCGTGCTAAAAAAAGAGATGAGAGAGAGGGAAACCTTGCCATTGCTGCTTAACTTGTATTGAGCTCAATACTTGTTGCGTTGCTTGAGTTTCAGAGAAAAAGGAAGTTTGTCTGAAAGGATGCCTTGAACAGGAGAGGATGGTGACATGAGCAGTGAAGGGTGAAAAGAAGAAGTAGGCACTGTGGGAGATGAGATGGGTGAAGGAGGTGTTCCCACCCCGTGTTTGTATGCACCCAGAGGAGCAAGAATGAAACAACCACTGAAACTGATGGGTTAGACAGTGCTTGAAGAGCAAACGTGAAATGGAAGATAACGTTTGTGAATAAAAGTTAAAAATAATTTAAAAAATCCCACTGTAGGTCAATTTGGAAGTGAAAACATTAAGAAACCATGTCCCTGCTTCCAAATATAACACAGTAGAACAGCTAGAAAACCAGAGCTGCTGAGCTCTGAACCTGGTGTGCCACCAGCTCCTTGACCAGAGTGCCTACTAATTGCAGTGCTGCAGGCAGCTTTCAGAAGCTAATATAAAAACACAGAGAGGGGTGGTCAGAACCATGGGGAAGCAAGTCAGGATTGACTCAAGGGGATCTGAGAGCGTTTGGAGTTTAATATCTCTGTCCAGCTTTTGCCCATCTGAGAAATGGAGCATGTCTCATCCGCCACAGACAAAGCTAGGAGGTTAATAATGGTATTTCATGTCTGAGGTCCTCTGACAGAAAGCTGCCACGTAACACAATGCATTATTCTACCCTAAAGCCAAAGACTCCTCCACCCAAATAAATATGTATTTCTGTTGCCTGCCTCCCATTTTTAATCTACCAGCAATTCTTACCAAAAAAAAAAAAGAAAAAGCAACAACAAATAAAAATCTCTGGCCATGCGGGTGTGCCAAGAGCTTGGCTAATCAGCAGGATTCTAGTATGTCGCTACAGATTTTGGCAGCCTTTTGTCGAGAAAATGATGCAACCCTGTTCCTGGGAACCAGCGCGATGGAAAGCACTTCCAGCTGATGCAGATTGTTTATTCTAGGTGAAAGTTTGCAACATTTCCATTTGGTTTCACCACTGTGAGCTTTGCCAGCCCTTCTTCCCAGGCAATGGACGCTTTCTCATTCCTCTGCTTGATCTCCTATTTACAGGATTAGTTGCTACACTGCTTTTATTACTCTGGAAGGCATACACTTGATCAAGAATGGGTGGATTTCATCTCGCAAGAGGTGCAACTCTTTCATCTCGTGCTGACTTCAGTCAGGCTGCAGAACTAAATACCCATCTGCATGAGCAAAGAATTTATGACTTTGACAGATTATGTCAGAGGAATGGCCAAAGCCTGGGCAGGAATGCGTTCATCATTATTATTACATTTCTATGCAAGTATTTAATGTGTTAATGCTTTCACGGAATAAGGAAATGCATAGAAAATGTTCCTTGCATGGCTTCAGCCTGCAGTGCAATCCAGCAGGTAGTGTTGGGCAGTACCTGCAGCTTTGCACAGCTTTGGTCCATAGACCCAAGAGAATTGGTAGGAACAGAAGATCCAGCTGTGCACAGGAATTCCTCCCTCAGCATGAGCCAGGCCTGCACAGGGGCTGTAAGTCTACTTCCAGGAACATATTGGTCTGTTTTCAGCCTAAAACAACTATTTCCTCATTCTCTTTGTTCCCCTCTGTCATTTCTTCTTTCTGCGGCAATATAACCAAGTTCTACTTTGAAATGAATCACTGTTCGAATGCTCATTAAATTAAGGAACTGACCATTCTGGTAAGACTCAGGCTGACTAATTGCAGGTGCAGGTTGAATTTCCCCAATAAAACTTCTACAAAATCAAAGCCATTCCCAGCTGCCATTCAAGTTCTGGGTATCTGAGGAGCTTAGAAGACCTAGTTAGGGTGGCTTTCTAAGGAGAAGCCTCTCACAGTAAACGTCTCAGTCTATTCCAGTCTGTGATTTTGACCTTTTATTTCCAAATCTGGAGTAATTGGCCAGGTCAGCTAATGTTAGATCTTCTGATTGTTTTGCAGGCTGAGCTTTTGCTTAAAATACCAGTATTTCTCCAAAGGAAGGAGTGCTGATATATCAGTGGGCAATGTATTCACGTGAGTGAACCATAATACCATAGAATTATAGGATTGCTTGGGTCGGAAGGGACCTTTAAAGGTCATCTAGTCCAATTCCCTCATATGCCAACTCTGTTAAAAAATCATGATTAGGGCATAGATGGTGAAGATGGTCCTCTTCACTGAGCCAATATGGAATTCCTACTAATCCACGCATCATCATACATTCCAAAGTCATCTGATCCCTTTTACATTAATTGCGACGCAGGAAATTTTCTACATTTCTTTTCTACATTGCCCTATTGGGGAAAATAATAGATCCAGTCCACTTACACTCTAGACAGAGTAATTCTAAGCAAGTGTAAGTGAGGCCCTGACTTCATTCCATATTTCCTGGGCTTTGTTCCCCACCTGCATGATGGGAGGAGCAGTCTCTTATTGTGATGCTATCATTTGCTTCACTTTGTACAGAGGACTCTGGAGGAACCTCCACCACTTACTCAGACGTTTCACAAAGCATATCACGGGAAGCCTTCAGTCTCCAGGTGCTGCTTTTTAATAATAAACTCACTGTTTATTTTGCAGAGCTCATTTCCTAGACAGAGCACTGAGATGTCATGAATGCCTGTGTGCTATACTCACCTTCCCCATGGTACGGGGTGTCCTGGGTGCCTACTGATGGCAGGAGTGCACCCTCAGCCCCATAGAGATTAGAGGCACTGTGGTACAGAGGCAGATCCAGGCGCTCCTGGCTTTCTAGCACCTGTGCCTCAACCACGAGGCCAAATGCATACTGAAGGCACCTGTATTTTACTGCCCCCCCCTCTTCTGCATTAATTAAAACACATCACTGCACACTTAAGCAATTTAAATGTTTTGGAACAAGTCTCGGGACAGCCAAGGGCATTCAAAGTGAGGAGAAGGCTGGCAGCTTGCCTTCAGCTCTCCGGCTTACCTTGTCTATCAGCAGCACACATCACACATTGCAAAACTGTGAGATCTCTGCAGACCCAGAAACAATGCTCTGGAGGAGAACATAAGGCTCAAGGCAGAGATCCTCAGTCTTCCTGGGGCTCCATGACACTGTCCGGCTGCCAACATCTCCACTGATCTTCTTTCAGTTTTTCCTTGTTTTATTTTAACATCTCTCTACGAAAAGCTGATGGGAACTGTTACTGTAGAAGTGCTCTATCAGAATGATGGCTAATGGAAAGCTCTGCTAGATCTGGGGTACGCCTTCCTCTTGGGGAATTTTTGGAGCTATCTAAGGCAAGAAAGAGGGAATTAACAGCATGTCAAATAAAATTCAGGGCTCACAAAGACTGTGTTTTGCCCTTGAGGCCGTACTGAAGGTCAGGGTATAAGTGAACATTCCCCCAAAGGTCTGTTTGCCTTTCCGTCACCTATCGGTCGTCAGCAGGACACTGCAAGAGAAGGGACCTCGGGTGACCTCCAGAGCTTCTGGTGTGCTGTGGACTCCAGGCAGCAGACAGTTGACTACAGTCTAGAATGGAAATGAAGGACTAATTTGCCCAGGGACATTCCCTTTTGTATTTTAAAGTAATGCAAAGTGTCTTTTCACTTTCAGCTCTGGATTTCAGGCCTAAGATGAAGAGTCACTGCCATTAGTTCCACACCATCACAATTGTAACATCAAAACAAGCACTGTATTAAAAATAAACACAGCAGGCATTCACTGGCATGATTAAAATGTATACATATGGGTGAGGTCATTGTAATAAAGACCTTATGCACAAACATATGCATTTCTTACCATGGCCTTAGGCTCAGAGCAGGAACACTATGCATCCACAACTACCTGCTCTTGTGCAGTTGCATCAGCCCGGGCTCTCTGGCTTTTCAGAACACCTACCACAAGTGTTCTTGCTGCACCCATGTGCACTGACCTCCTCTTAACCCTCAGAAAGACTTGGAAAATCACACCCATTGTTTACCACATCTCTCATCACCATCAGACCAATATGTCAGGGTCCTCCATCTCCTCTGTCAATCTTCTGAAGGTATATACCAATGCTACTTGGAAATAACTCACTGAATATAATTCCTTTCTCCAATCTTTGTGCCTAGAAGAAGCTCCACCAGACAAAGGAAGGTAAACTGGACTTTCCAGAATTACATGAAAATCTGCAAAGCAATTAATGTCTATCTACACACTAATGCAGATCTTCTGTATGGCACTGGTAAAAGAAGCCAGCAGCTTCCCCAGAGGATAATCTCCCCTTCCTGGACAGGGCAGAGGGAGGTTGCAGGGTTGCTCAGAATTGAGCAGAGGCTGTTTTCTTACTTTATTTCCTTCCTGATACCTGAGAGCTCTTTGAAAATCTCTCTCCTTCTGCAATTTCTGCTGTTCAAGGTGTTCAAGAAACCTTTAGATGTTGTACTAAGGGACATGGTTTAGTGGGGAAATACTGGTGGTGGATGGGTGGTTGGACTAGATGGTCTTGGAGGTCTTTTCCAGCCTTGGTAATTCCATGATTCTATGATTCTGAAGAGATATCCAGGAACGTGCAGGAAAACAAAGTTGCCAATGGCTTTTGAAAAGTAGTTTACCACAGACAGAAGGAGGACAATGTGAGGAGATGCATTCGTCTCCTCACAGAAGGAGTCACAGAAGCCCCAAAAGACACAAGAGGAAACACATCAGCCTAAATGTTGAGTGAGCATTTCCAAACACAACTTGTGTCGTAACAACAGCCAGGCTGTGGGGCAGGGCAGCTCACACGGGTGACACTCAACACAGAGACAAAAAAATCCGTGTGCCCACTGAGAGCACAGAGGCCTCTGATGCACATGAAATGGATGCGGGACAAAATCAAGAGTGCAGAGTGTCACCTCCAGCTCCCCTGGCCACTCTTCCCCTCTTGGCCACAGGTAGGTTCCCACAGATGACAGCTTTGGTGGCAACCAAAGGTGTGAGCCAGCTCTGGGCCCCCTCTAATTCCCATGGTGCTGGTTCCAACGGATCTTGGCCTACAAAGTTTATTCAGACCTCGTCTGCACCCTTTGATCCTGCAGATCTGCAGCACACACCTTCCTGGATTTTTGCTGGTCTCTGCTGCTGGGTGAGCCATAAATTACCCCAGGAACATCTTGCTTTGCTGATGTGTATTTTCAACCTCAATTCCATTTTAATATATGATAATATAGACGGCACTGTCCCCAGCCAGGATCCAGAAGGAGTGAGATGATTAAAAATAATTCATCTTACACTGAATTAAACAACTGAGAGCTGTGGGAACGGTCCCATTTGTGCTCAATACAAATCATGGGTGACAATCTGGGTCAGTTTTTATTGGGCACACACCTTTTTGTCAGCCCTAAATCTGCCAGCCACCGGTTAGCTTTAATAGGAAGGGACAACAAGGAGACAACAAAGGTCATCCTCTACTGGGGAAGGTGGTGGAGGAGGAATGGCAGACGAGGCAGGGAAGGTGGCATTTCCCAGCAGACGTCCCAGCGGTGATACTTCCCCAGCAGAAGGACAGGCAGAAATGCATGAGGCTCTTTGGAAAGCAAGCAAGCTGCACCTGGAGCCCGTTCTGCTGTTTGCTGAGACTCGGCAGCCCAGACCACTTGCGGTTTCCTCTCTGAACCTTGCCTCTGCCTGCAGTGACACACAGAAAGTGAGGGAAGGGAGAGGAGACGCCTGCTGCTTTCTGTCTAGCCAAGGCATGGGAGCACAGGGCTGTATACCGCACTCCTTCACTTAGGAAACCAGCAGCAGGCTCCCTTCCCAGCCCACCTCCATTGGAGAAAACACTCCACAAGTCCTTCTCGTGCCAGAGGCCTGTGTGTTGCATTCTCCCACCTTGGATCAAACCACCTCACTTCCCCCTCCCGGAAATAACACGAGCAAGAAGAATGACTCATCTGTGCATATGAAGACATGCATACTCACACACACGAGCACATCTTACATGTTGCGAGCCTGGGGCAAAAATTTCACCTATCTTTTGAGCTCTCTGGTTCACACAGTTCTGTGAGGTTTAGTGAAAAGAAGGAAAACCAAAGTTAAAAAAAATAAAAAAATAAACAGTAAAAGTCAAAGCCAAATCTTGTTACCACCCTTCTCGCTTGAAATGAAACCTTCCCCCCATACCTGCTGTAGCACACAGGTCCTGCAGAGCCTCAGCCGTGTTCTGTTAGCAGGGAGTTGGTTTGCTCAAGGGTTTATCCACCAATGTCTGCTCCCTTTCCATCTGTGCCAGGTAAAGCTCTGCCACTGCTGTTAGCCTGGGAGATGGGTAGGTGGTGTCATTCTGTCTGAAAACCAGCAAATCTGACGTGGTTCCTGGCCAGTGATGCTGACAACGGACTCTGCACACATGCCTGTGCCATCAGGTTGAGGCTAAGTGATGACGGTCAATCTCGAATCATTCTTGCAGCTTTACAAAGCCATTCCCTCCCATAACAGCCCCTGGAAAAATGCACCATCCCTACAGAACGACCTTCAAGTCTTTGTGAGGTTCTGTAGTCTGGTCTAGCATTCCCTTGTCCCATTCTTCACCAGGTTGCAAGAAATCTGGTGCTGAACGGCTGCACCAGGGACACAGAGTCATGTCCTATACTAAAGATGGATAAGTGCATCCGGAGATCCAGGTGCTCATTTCCCATCACGGCAGGGAGCATGTGCAGCCCCCAGCAGCAAGCAGCAGAAGGCAATGAAGCTGGACCCTCAGCCACCAAAATATTCCATCCAATGACACTGCTCTGCAGTGAGGAGCCACCCTATTGCCACCCCTGCACTTGGTCCTGGTGTATGGGATTGCAGTACTCTGAGCTCCCTCAGCCAGCACAGCCAGACATGATAATATGATGGGTCTTGAAAAAAGGGAGACCTTTTAATTATCCTGCCAGCAGAGCTGAGCTGGTGGATGGGTCTTGCTGCACAGGCATTTTGCAGCAGGGAAGGAAAATCAATTATTCACCACAGCATTGTTGTGACCAGGCATGACAAACACCCCGAGGCGGCTGTGTCTGGTGAAAGAGTCATCAGGTGGCATAGCCTGGTAAAAGCAGCTGCTCCCCTTCACTTGGGTCAAAGCTTCAACAGCAGCCCCCACAGCCACTGTTTGTACCCTGGCAGCGTGACACGATGCATTTAATCAGCTATTGGGAGGATGCTAAACTCAGTGACACTCATTCTACCCAAACTAGGTTGCTTAATAAAGAGCACAGTAATCAGAGATGCTGGTGTCATAGGGCTAGGTTTGCCTTTCCCCTCCAGCGTGTCTTACCATATGCCTTTTTTGCTAGATATTCTCTGCACCTTTGTTTTTTCCTCCTTGGGACTGCTGCAGAAGAGCAGGGTAAGTGTGTGAATGGTACGGCTGCAAAGGAAGGAAGTGGTGCTGATTCAACGGAGTGTGCTTTTCCTTCTGAGTCAGTGCAGAAATGTCTCATTGGGCTCTGAAGGTATTAGGACAAGAAGTCTGCTCGGAGTGTGTGTAGGCTTGCGTTTTAATCCCTCTCACTCAGAACATGGAAAGATTGCACAGAAGGGATGCTAATTATCATAAAATTTACTTCTAAAGTCCAATTAAAACTGTTGAGTCAGCGCGGCAGGTCACCTACCTGCTGTATTACTCTGTGGGCCCTTTGTTGTGATAGAGGGATATATATAACAATCACAGGGCATGAACCTGCTTCTAGAAAGCAGAACATGTCAGGAAGTTGCATTGCTAAAGTCTAGGTACACGGTGTTCTTGGATTGCAGGAGCTTCTGCTAGGAACTCCAGCCTGGGCTCCTGGGGAAGAACAAAGCACACTGCAGTCACTGGGAGCTGGGGAGGCAATGGGAGCAGCAAAGAGAGAAAGCTACCAACCTGAATTTCCAACATTTTCTGCAGAATATCAGAAGTAGGAGGCCTTGCGAGAAAGCCTGAGGTTTGCTGGACCATTCAGAGCAAATAGCCAAGAAAAGGAAGTCACGCGGCAAACAAATTATGGCTTCAATTCTGTGTGCACCCCCAAGGCTAGCAGGGTGAAACCTGGGTCCAACAGGAAGAGACGATGTGTCGGTATGCTGAAAACTTGAAGAAGGAATACTGAAAACAGCTTAAGAAGGATAAAGTCACAGTGTTTGTACTGCCTGTGCAAAGGATTTGGTGGGAGCTTTAGGGTGAAGAAGACGAAGATTTGCGCACATCAAGTCAAATCAATTTCCATGCATACTGCTGTTTACGAGGGTGGGTAGTGATAGGACAAGGGGGAATGGTCTTAAACTGAGACAGGGGAGGTTTATGTTGGATATTAGGAGGAAGCTTTTCACCCAGAGGGTGGTAACACACTGGAACAGGTTGCCCAAGAAGGCTGTGGATGCCCCATCCCTGAAGGCAATCAAGGCCAGGCTGGATGTGGCTAAGGGCAGCCTGGTCTGCTGGTTGGCAATCCTGCACATAGCAGAGGGTTGAAACTCGATGATCACTGTGGTCCTTTTCAACCCAGGCCATTCTATGATTCTGTGATTTGGGTTAGAAGGTAGCAAGTGTTTAGATTCATATTTTTGTTTATAGTCTTATTGAAAACATGAACCAGCCTCCAATCTCCAGGTTTCGTGCACGTTTCTAGAGAACAGGCCCAGGCTGGAGGAAATCCGGGTAGTGTCCTCTTTCATACTACTTTCTGCTGAGCTCATTTCACCTCAAAGATTTAGGCGAGTCTGAACCCTGAACTGAAAGCAAAACCCAGGCGGACATATAGGTAAGGCAATGGAAAGTGATTGCCCAAGCCACTGCGAACTGAAACTGCCATGTTTCGCACAGTGCAGGTGTCAGAAAGCCATTGACTTCGCATTGCAACACCCAGATGCCACAAAGAACTCTGACTTCCAGCACTATAGCTGTTGTGAGCAGAACAAGGCTTCCTCACAACTTGCCGAAAGCTGCCCATGCATCACAAATGTTGATGAAGAAACCTGGATCTAGCTGCTGGATGACCCCAAGGGATGTTAGTATCCCAGATAGGCTGCCCAGGGAGGTGGTGGAGTCACCATCCCTGGAGGTGTTCAAGAACCGTGGAGCTGTGGCACTGAGGGTTGTGGTTACAGTGGGCACAGTGAGGATGGGCTGATGGTTGGACTGGTCTTTTCCAATCCTGATGATTTTGTCATTCTAAGTATGAGGGCTGGAATTCTCTCCTGGGCTCTGACAGCAGCCTCCTCCTCACGGTGTCTCTGTGCTTTTCATTCAATCATTCAACACTGGAGCAATATCTGCCACATCTGAGGCTTTGTTTCCATCAGTGCTGGGCTTTAGGTGAGAAAGAGCAGGGATTTTCTTGGCAGGGCCTCAGGCTCAGTGCCATAACTGTGGTTCAGCTCCTGACGGTGCTTTGTCTCTCAGTACAATTCAGACTCTTACTGCAGAGAGCTCTTATGTGCTAGGGAAGAGAAGTTACCAATTCCAGAGTTGATTTAGAACAGTCTAGGCCAAGGCTGTCTCAAAAAAAGACTGTCTCAAGGATAAGGCTCCAGACTTCAAGCCTGATTCAATAGCTTTCTGTCTATCCATAAAGTGCTTTCGGTGCTCTGCAGGAACAATGTGGTGTTTGAAATTAAGTGTAACTCTCTGGCAAATACACATTAAGCCGCAGCTGAAATACGCTGCTCCCAAGGCTTTCTTAAGATGGCCTCAGCTTTGAAACTCGTTATATTTATACACTTACCTCCTCATTCTCTATTCCCCACTGAACTCTTGTCTCTCATTCTGCTCCTAAATCAGATTTTGTGACAGCAGCAGGTGTGTATGCAGGCAGACACACAGACAGGCACAGGCAGAGGCTGCAGGAAGGCTGCTGGGTTGCAGCACTCCGTGTACTTTCACGGTATGAATGTGCTGCTCCACATGCTGCTGCCCACAGCCTCACATGTCTGGGATGCAGCCTGGCCAAGAAGTCATAGCAAAAAAAAAAAGGGAAATCACAAAAAGAGAAAGCTGACCACAGCTGCTCCTCCTCTGCAGGTCTTCACACCCCAGCCTGCAGCTCTGCAGACTGAAACTGCATCCTCAAAGGGAGGCTGATGGCCCCCAGTGAGGCATTTCTCAGAAGGTGGCAGCAATCTTTTTGCTGGTTACAAACCGAACGTGCTGAAACCTGGCCTTCCTCACAGCCCCGTGCCCTGCTGCAACCCCAGGAGGCTGAACCCATCCTCCCCTGTGAGGGCTGTGCCGTGCTGAGCAAAAAGAGGAGACCTTTCTCCTGCCCTGCTCCTCTGAGCCTGGGCAGAAGCAGCAGGCACTCAGGAGGACCCCCCAGCAGTTTTCCCCTCGGTGTCCCAGGTTCAGCAGGTCTCTGGAATGTGTTCCTCACCCACATTCAAGACAGCTTGACTTGTTTAGTCTAGCAAAACTAAGGAAGAGAGGGCATAGCTTTGTTGTCTGTAAATACACCAGAGGCATGAACACCAGGGTGGGAGAAGAGCTGTCCAAGCTAAAAGATCCTGTTGGCATGAGAACAAGTGGGGGATCAGTCGGTGTATGAAAACAGTTGGGATATAAATTATGAGGAAGCTTCTAACCTTGGGGTTTGACAGCAGCTGTCTGCAAGGCACAGGGCAGCAAGGGGCTGTGGTGGTGTGAGGATGAAGCTCGCCTTGTTTCTGGAGGGTACTACCAAATGTTGGATGAACAGGGGACCAGGAAGTCCTTCATAGCTAAAACAGTGACAGAGGAAACACTACTGGGGACATTGGAAAGCAAAAACTGGAACTGAGCTCTGTTAAGGAGAGAGCAGAGGAGGAAGAATTTCCAGACTGGGAAAGTATAAATCCCACTGGAAAGGGAAAAAAAAAGGCCAGAAGTTTTGGAAGCATGGGTGAAGCATCTCTCACCTCAGCCACACCTGAGGAACCACCTGTCTTGTGGACTGACCTATCCTTGTCAATCAGCACTCAGCCAGAAGGCAGTGTGGTGTTGTAGATGGAAAAAAAAATAAATCACAACATCCGAAGAACTTCAGTTTTCCTGTTAAGTATGTATGAAACACCTTAAAGTGTCCCAAGAGCTGTTCCTCCTTGAGAAGTCCCAAGGTTTTCCATCACCTCTAAGTGTAAGAGAAACTCCTCCAATGGAAAGATATTTGAGGGGAAGCAGCAGTATTTAGAAACTGGCCTGCTTAGCAAGGAGAACAATTCTCAAGTGCAATCCAGACCAATTCCCACCTGAAGGGTATGAGGCATATTGATGCATTTTCCATGCTTGCATCCTTTAAAAGGCAGGTGCAGGATGAGGATCTGCTGAGGATCAGAGACTGCACAGCCGAACAGCCTTGTTCATCTTGCCAGGGAAAGAGCAATGTGTTCAAAGTGTTGATCTGTGAGTGGGAGGGAAGGCAAGAGCTGGGAAATCCATGCATGTATCTGTGTCTGTGCTTCTGCATATGCATATATAAAAATATGTATACGCACCGAAAACAAAACAAAACAGTCCATTGCACACAGTCCTCCCTGGGGAGAGGGTTGAGAGAGCAAACAAGCAGCAGATGTCAACCACATAACCTCACCTTCTGCTGGAGGAGCGTTGGATACCAGTATGGCATGAGCCCCACCATGGTCAGATCCCAAGGAGATGCGAACCCCACCAGGATCAGAACCCAATTCACAGCAGTGAACTCTGAGTAATGGCCCCAGGAGAGCTGCACCATAGCCTCAAGAATAGGCCTTTTTCTCAGTTAGATGTATACTTTGTCTGTCTTACAGAAAAGCATAAAGAGCCATGGAGCAAATGAGAGTGTGGGCCCTCTCTCCCCCAGTGGCCTTTCAGAAGCGTTTTGTGTCACCTTTAATAGGTTGATGGTTGGACTAGATGGTCTTAGTGGTCTTTCCAACTTTAATGATTCTATATGATCAGTGGTGCTGAATGCTGATGAGGCCAAACTTGAACAAACCTGTCAGATGGTTGGAGAAACTGGACTTTAGATGGCACTTTGTGATTTGTTGCGAGCAGCAGGTTGGGATGAGTTGAGGTATTTGTTGTCGTTGCTGCTGTTTGTGCTGTTGTTTCTTCTCACCTTCCTCCTTTTCCAACCAATTAGCTTCAATTTGTTTTGGCAGAGGGCATGATCATCGGGGCTGGGTTCCAGATGGTTGGGCTCTCAGTCGCTCGCCATAAATAAGGCAGGATGAGAAGTGCTCCTGGCTCAAAGACGGGCTGCAGAGAGCTGGGGCTGCTGGACCAGAGTATCCCAGGGAGGAGTGGGAGGGCTCTGCAAGGCACAGACCTACTCTGAGCCCTGTGGAAAGGCCATCACCTCACCTCTCCTTAGAAATCTCCCAACATGGATTTGTAACCATTGCTAGGAAACCAGTTGCAGAGCATCTCTAGCCTTGCTACTCCTTTATCTCTGAATTAAGATTCCCTTGCTATTGCCTTTGGAGTCTTGGAGATGCGAAGAACAAGTCTCCTCAATTTCCCCTTGCATAGAATCATAGAATCACTAAGGTTGGAAAAGACCACGTCTAGTCCAAATGTCACCCCATCCCCACCAGGCCCACTAACCACGTCCCTCAGAGCCACATCCCTACGTTTCTTGAACACCTCCAAGGACTGTGACTCTCCCACCTCGCTGGGCAGCCTGTGACAGTGCCTCACCAACACCCTTCTGTCCGCTTGAGGATAATCTCCTCTTGCTGCTGGGATAGATAGCACAGAATCTGTTCTGCAAGGCTGGCAGCCTGTTGGACCTTGCCAAACACCACAGGGAAGCAAGTCCTGCAAAGAAATTCAGGAAGTTTCCAAAGTTATTCTAATTCTGAGACATTATCGGTGTATTTCTAACAGATAATGCTGTTAACAAAGCAATGCCTGACTCCCTCTTCTTGTGAAACCTTTATTGATTGCCTTCTGTAACACTTAAAGATCGTCATAAGAGAGCTGAAAGCACAAAGCTTATTACTGTTATTGTCTCAGTATTTACAAACAGTGAACCTCAAACTGAATAGTTATCCAACATTTTGTATTAGCTTAGGTAGGCAGGCATTTGCTGGCAGTGTCTTATGCTTCAGGGCAAATCCGATTATCGATACATTTAGTAAGTAACAGATAGAAAGCAATATTCTGGCAGAAGAGATCCATTGTGGGAATGCTGAACAAAGCTGCTGTGCACCATGATCCATGTCATACTTTGGCCAACCTCAAGGCAGCTGTGCAGAAGTGTTGCGCAGGTGTGATGTGTTTATTGAGGCAATGAAGCTGGCCTTATCGCCACATGCAGGTGTCAGGAGCCCGAGCAAAATGCTGTTGCAAATGCTGCAAGGGCCACTGCAATCACTGGAATATGTCCCATCTTGTCTTGAGCCCAAGTCATCACTCTGTCACTCCAGTACACAACAGCAAGGGTTTTTTTTTTTTTTCCATTCACTGCATTGTTTCCAGTTGAGGATTTTCTGGAGAGATGGTGTAGAAACAAACTTCAGGTCGAACACAAGCACTGAGGAGATGGGCTCTCTTGCAGCTCACACCCAGACCCCGCACCACTGGGAAACTGCAGATCCCATAGCCCATGGGTATTCACTTGCAAAGAGACAGAACGAACTTTCAAAACTGGCAGCACTTCAAGATGTGCAAATTGGAGGCAGGGATGTAACACAGACTAGAGCCCACAGCTCACAAAGCCGCTCTCAAACAGGTTTGGATGTAGCTCAGTTCACCTCCAAGCCCATTGCAAATGCAAGTATACTGACACAGCTTTTTTGCAAGATGAGAGAACCACAGCAGTATCTCAAGAAGTTAAAGATGGAAGTGATCTATGAGGCCCGTTTGCAATCTCATAAGCTGGGCAGAATTTTGCCTGGGCTATATTTGTTCCTTTGTGTGGTCTTGTTTTTAATCACTCAAGCAAAGGGACTTGAGCAGCCAGGCAACGTTATGTCATTCTGCTGCAGCAGTGACGCTGGGGAACCTTATATCTCTGATCAGAAGCGAGCCCCACAGTTGTACAATGTGTACTCAGGCATGTTTGATGTGGTTGAACAAATCCTATGCAGAAATGCATTTAATTTCTGTAAGTACTCATCTTCCAAGAATTTTTAAGACCTTGCAATAAACACAGCCAAAGCCATCATTCAACAAATTGAAATCACAGTTATATAAATGGGGTTGCTATATTCAGATTAATTCTAACCCCGATGACTTTTTTCTTGTAATCCAGCAAAGTGAGAAGGTCACCAGAAGCCATGGTCAGAGCGCTGAGTGGGCATTTCTTCTCTGGCATCTCCACCACTATCATGGTGACTTAAGGCACTTCCCCAGGGACCCCCACCTGCGCAGCGTGCACATGTCAGGTGAATTCATTGTTGTTTCCTAAGGTCTACATATGGGTCTGTCGCTTTGTGGCAGTGACTGCTTTCAAGTGAGTGATGTCCCACCATATGCAAACCGGTAGCAGTCAACAGCTCAGATAAAATGTGATGGTAGAAGTTACTTTCTCACTATTCAGGGTCGTAGTTTTCTTCCCTTGGAAGCATACAAGAAGGTGCCTTCCCAGCAGCTCTAAGAGATTGCAGTTCAGATAAGTCACAATGCGCATGCCACGCTCTGCTAGCTGTGCTTACATAAGGTAGAGCAAGTCCCTTCTGCTGGAGACATGGGACTCTAAGAATAAATGCCCAGAGGATTTCCTAGCTCGGTTGCATCCAGCCAACAGACACGTTTTGTTTTCTTAAAGTGATCCTGGAGGTTTCTGGGGTCAGCAGAGCTAAATAAAACAACCAGCAGCAATGCTGTAGTCCAGGAAAGGACAAGCCGCTTCAAAGGCCGAGTTCCTCTTCATGGCACAGCTCCTTTGCAGAGTGAAGAAAGTGCTTAAGTCGTCAGGAAAGCAAGCAGTGACCTGTGGTGAAATGCAGGGCCTGGTGAGATATGCAGTGCATTGCTAACAGTCTCCATAGGTGGGTCAGGAAGTGCTCCTGAAGGGGACAATCTCACCAGAAACCCAGCGCCTCCAATAGGCTGCGTATCCTGATGGTTGGACTTGATAATCTTAATGGCCTTTTCCAACCTTAATGATTCTGTAATTCTAAGCTAAAAGCTTCTCTGACACGTACCTTTCTGGTCACCAGAATTAAACTAAGCTACTGATGAAAAGAATGAAATTACATGGACTTCTCAAACTTGTGAAAAAGGTTGGGATTTTTCTTGGCCAAATATTTGAGTTAGGTATTTGAGGACATCTGTAGATTGTACCCCAACAAGCTCATCCTTTTTTTTTTTCCTCCTTTTCCAGGCAAAGTTGGCAGTTTTCTGCCCTTAGCACATGGTGTTGCCTAATGAGAACACAGAGCAGGCCAGCCCAGAGCCAGCTTTCTGCCTGGTCCAGAAACCGTCTTCTGGCACTGAGAAAAATGGCTGAGGATTGATGGGTTGGGAGTGTGGTGCCAGACACATCCTGCTGCTCCAGCTCCTCTTGGATCTGTCTGGATCCCCTTCTTCCCTGCCCAGCTGGCAGAGCACACGGGCTGCAACAAGGTAAGCTGGGGTTCAGGGCAACGTGAGCCTTCGTTGTGCAGCATGGGAGCTGATCTGGTTGCCGAGAGAGGGAAAGGTGTCCTGGGAGGCTTTTGAATTTAGAGACATGAATACAATTGCAAATAATGAGGGTATTTTAAGGTGGTCCCAGGCCTTGGCAAGGTATTGCAATACTGGAAAGCCATGCAGCCAAATCAAAGAATAACAGAATCATTAAGGTTGGAAAAGACCACCAAGATCATCTAGCTCAATCACTGACTCGTCCTTACCGTGCCCACTAACCACGTCCCTCAGTGCCATACCTCACATTTCTTGAGCACCTCCTGAGACAGTGAGTCCCCCACCTCCCTGGGCAGCCTGTGCCAGTGCCTCATCGCTCTTTCTGGGAAGAAACTTTTCCTAATATCCAACCTGATCCTCCCCTGGTGCAACTTAAAGCCATCACCTCTCATCCAATTGCAGTTACCTGGGAGCAGAGGCCGACCCCCACTTCACCACAACGTCCTGTCAGGGAGCTGCAGAAAGCAATAAGGTCTCCCCTGAGCCTCCCCTTCTCCACACTGGACCATCCTAGTTCCCTCAGCTGCTCCCTATAAGCCATGTGCTCCAGACCCTTCGCAGCTTTGTTGTCCTTCTCTGGACATCCTCCAGAACCTCAGTAGCTTTCCAGGTCCTTGAGGGTGCCATGAAGAGAAACACTGTCGGTATTTCTCCTCCATTAGCATATCCCTGCTGCACAAGCCTCACTTTGGCACCACACGTGTTGCTAAACCTCCACGCCTCACAGTCCTCACCCTCTGCAGAGAGACACAGAGCCCAGTGCAGAACAGAGAGGCGCCACTCACAGCCCTCCCCACCGACAGCTGCCACCCCACTGGGCATGGGCAGGGAGCACTGCGGCACCCACTCCAAAAAAGTAATGAAATTTTAAACTTTGGGCTTAGGAGATGGGGCTGGGGGAGGGCTGGAGGTGGCCCCGTTGCTTCACGCCGTGCATTAGCAGCCGAGTTTGCAAACACAAGGTGCGCTGTCAGAATGGCCCGGGGCAAAGTTTGTACTTTGCTTGAATTCTAACTTTTGTTTACCAAGGTAATAAACCGGTCTTCTCTTCCAGGTGTAAATGCTATTATGAAAAGGCATATTTGTGTTTCATCTCACCTCAGATGTACAGTATGTGCTCACATCCTACACCGTGTGTACAGCCCACACTGCTCCGAGAGCAAGAAGAAACGAAAAGGGATAAAAATAAACATCCCAACTCTGTCCTCAGCAACGCAGTGTTTGGGACCCAAAGGGGATCACTCACTTCACACCCTATGAGTAGCCTTGAAGGTGGGCTCAGCCCTTTCCCACATCCCCCTTAGTGCAGACCCAGCGTGGAGAGCGGGGGGAGATGACCCCATGCAGACGGACAGGTATAGAGCTGAGTTTCGTTTCCACCCAACTGGTCAGCTTGGGTCCCTTCCCCTGAAGTTGCCCACGTCTCCATTGTGCCACATGCATTCAGACACGCGTTTGGTGTAATCTCACTGAAACCAACGGCAGAGAGAGGAGAAGTAGGTGAAAAAAAAAATAGGAAAAAACCCTGGCATTGTTGTTTCTTTCACTTCACCTCCTGTTCCTGGTGGCGTGCCCACTTGGCAAGATCTCGAGATAGCAGACGCGCTCTGGATAAAAATGACCTAAATGTTTCCTCATCCCTTCAAACCTGTTTGGTGGCCTTCTGTCTGCAATCCACGAGTAATTTGGCCTGGCTGCTGAGGCCGGCACCTGAGCACTCGGAAAACCAACGCCACGAGATCTGCAGTGAATGAAGTGGTCAGGGATCTGCTCCAGAGCGTGGCTTCCCCGGCACAGCATGGCATGGCTCAACATGGCACGGCACGGCACAGCATGGCATGGCAAGGAATGGCACGGTGGGCAAGAGCAGTGCTTGCAGAACCAGCATGCCTGCTCCTGGCATCACCTTGCTCCTCTCCCACCATGGTACTGACCTCACCTGCTCCCACCAAGCTTATAAAATTTCATGAGATGACATCTTGAAAAGCAAAGTGTGAAGCGCCAAGCTTGGATGGAGCCCTCACAGAAGCTGACCAGCTGCAGGTCAGCAGTAATTTCCTCCCTCGCCTGTTGTAGCCCTTTATGAGCACATTTAAGAGGGCAATAACTGCACAGTAATATTTTTTTTTTTTTTAACACAAACTATTTACTCTATTAAAAGCCCGTGCCCATAACTCCATCTGTGCAGCAGAACATGGGGAGAGATGAACAAAAAGGGGCTGAGGAAGACAGAGGACCCCATGGCATGCAGTGATGGTGACGGTGCCCGGCATGGGCGCTTTCTCGGAATGTTTTGCTCTTGAAATCAGAAACCCTGCAGATGAATCCAGGCTGCCAGCATCACACAGGTCTGAGCCTGCCCATGCCCAGCCACCCTCCCCACCCCCAGTGTTTATGCTGAAGCTCTCACCCCAATGTGGGCCCCATAGTACCCCCAGAACCGCAGCCCCGCATCACTCTGCTCACCCCAGTGCTGGGCCTGGGGCAGATGGGGGGCATGTGGGTCCCCTGCTGTCCCACAGAACCTCACCTGAAGTGGTTCGATGTCTTGTGTGTGCGTTTTGTTTTTTCTGAGTGTCACAAAGGCTTTTAGCATCTTTTGGATGTTCTCTGTTACTTCTGAGGGACGCGGCACTGAGGGACACGGTTAGTGGGCATGGCAGGGATGGGCTGATGGTCGGACTCGATGACCTTAGAGCTCTTTTCCAACCAGGATGATTCCATGATTCTCAGCTTGCATGATTCCTTTATAAACTGGGAGCATAGCCCACAGGAAAGCAGTTCCCCTCAGCTGCCAAACCACACCTGGGTCCACCCCTGAGGACAGAGCAACGTGTCACCCCAGTTTGGGAACAGGTGTGTTCAGTGGCCAGAACAAGGCACATTAAGAGGCCTAGAACTTGTTTGACATGGGCTATTATTTCATGGCATCTTGAGTCTATTCTACACGTCCTTTAAGTGCTCCAGCAAAGTAATGGCCTGGGCCAGGCTTTCCAATCATGTTCCTCTAACATGTCAGATTGGTTCTTCCAGAACAGGGAGGGGGTGGCGTTTTGCCAGCATTATGTAAGAAGCAGAGTGATTGCATAAGTTCAGTTGGTCGCAAAGGTATAAAATAGGCTTTATTGGTTGTTATTACCTCTGGAAATACTTCCAGAGGCCTCCGGGCATTTGTACAAAGAGCTTGTCCTTTTCTAGATCTGGGCTTCCTGGGGATCCTCTTTCTTTTGGGTGCTTTTGCTGTCAGAAAATAAGAATTGTGCAAAGGGAAATGTTTGATTTTGCACAGGAAAGAGTAGAAGGACACTGTATGTGGTTTCAGTGGAGCTCCCTGAAAAGCTTGAGTTGCCTTACTGATGTGCGAGCTGTGCCAAGGCAGAGGCAGAGGCTGGTTTTAAACCAGTCCCCAGATGCAAGTATCCAGGTGGGGTCCAGGTGGGGTCCAGGTGCGCTGTGCTCTTGTGCCTTTCAGAGGAGGGGAAGAATGACGCAGCATCTGCAAGCGATCAGAATGTGACCCACTGTAGCACACAAAGAGAAATGGCAAACTTAGCTTTGTTTCTCCGAATAACTCACAGAGACGCACAACATTAAGCATATGGAAAATGCTTTGCAAGACCAAGGGCTGATCAGAAGCTAATGCATTCCCAGGTTCAATAACAAGTACACTCTGTACATCGCAGGAATGGCAGGCTGCCCGGAGCTTTTGGGCAGATGCTGTTTCTAAAGAAATTAAATGCATGAATAGATAATAACCGAAGAAATCCCTGCTGGAATAGAGAATGGACAACCTCCATCTGATAAAATCAAGTTCTTGCTCAATCATTCCGCACTCGAACACGAAGACCAACCTGAGTCAGTCCTGAAGGTCCTGGAGTCTTCAGACACGTGGTTGGGTTTCTCTGGGTTTCTTTCCTGTTTGTCACACTGTGCTTTGTCCTTGGAAGTGGCAAAACACAGCGGGGATGGCTCCTCTGTCACAGCTGGGACATGGCAGGAGGTCAGCTGGCTCTGCAGGGCTGAAGGACTCACCCGGTTCCTTCTCAGCTGGTTCCCTTCAACCCGCTCAGGGCAGGGGCAAGGCGGAGAGGAACGTGTGGATACCCCCTGCCCTCACCATGCACATCCATGCAAAGCAGGGGGAACCAATGTGACCCAGCAGGGAAGACCTGCAGAACAGCAAGGGGCCCAGCGGTGGGAAGATGAACGTGAGATTAGTGAGGCTGAGCTCTGAAGCGGGAAGCAGTGAGGTGAGGATCGGGGTCAGAGGATGGGAAGAGGTCACCTCAAACTGCCACGGTGTTCCGAGCAGCTCCCAGCCATGACACGAGGTGATGTTCTCAGCTGTCTCCCCCATCTCCTCCGCAGGCTGTGCTCTGTGTGTGGCCGGGATGTGGTTCTTCACCACTGGGACCGCCACTGGGATGCTTCTGAAATGTCTCGTGGTGAAAGGGAGGTTCAGTGCGACAGTCATCCACTACAACTGCAACGTGTGAAGTTCCCAGATCTCATGCAAGCTCTGAGATGCATTTCTGGTCTATGTGACAAGTGTTTTTTTTCAACACCTAGAGCACAGAAGGCAAGGGAGATGATGGGCTGTCATCTGGGGCACTTTATACTCCTTTAGTGCCAACTATGTTACAGTATCGTTTTGATGTCACTATTTCCTCCTGCTGAAATAATAATAATAAAAATAATTAAATAAATAAAAATTCCATTGCCAGACAACATTTCTCAGCAGGGAGATCTCTGGGTTTGTTTTCCATTACACCTGCTTTGTATGACTTCATTGACTTGTGCAGCAGAGGCAGAGAAAGAAAAGAGAGGGAACTTAATTTATACGTTTCTATAACTTTAAATCCTTTTAATTATAGAAGCCTGAAGCCTTTAAAGGCTGCCTGGCTTCGAAGCGTCAACATGAAGTTGATATAGTGAAGTATTCACCAGGATTGGGATTAAAGCTGACGTTTTTTAATGATTAAATTTGAGAACCTGTTGAGCAGAGCTGGGTTTTCATTATTCCCTTGACACGAGTGGAAAGTTGCAGCATTTGACACATTCTAAGCAGCCAGCATCTCTCTGTGGAGTCTGCATACCTCGGGGAGATGCTGAGCCCTCTTAGAGAGACCTTTTCCATGCAGAATGTTGTCCCTGTTGAATATGGCAGTGCAGTATCCACTGAAGGACCCTCCCAGGACATCTGTCCTCAGGAAGAGCCTTGTTCCCTGAGGAAAGCACTCTGCAGAGGATTATCCTGCAAAGTAACCTGTAAATGAGCTCTACAAGGACCAGGTTCTCCTGGGCAACACCTGGGAGTGCACAGGCTGGAAAAGGCCCAGGCTCCCTGCAAACAGCTCAGGGGCAAAGTACTGAGCAGCATTTGGCAGCGGGGTTTGTGGTGATACCTGGACTGGGCTTTGCTCAATCAAGCACTCCTGCACTCAATCAAGAGGCTCCATCCTACCTGGGACAGACAAGACTCTAACTTCTGCATGGCTCTGAAGGTAAAAATAGGCAGTAAAGGTACCTGGGGGAAATGGGAGAGTTCCAGCCCTCAGAAGGATAGGAACTCTGCAGTGCCATCACCTCTCCCAGTGCAGGAGGAGCTGAGCTGGGCTGCCAATGCCCATGGCATCAAGAGAACATCTCTAAACTTCCTTCCTCCTCATCAAAGGTTCGTTCCCTCATGCTCGCTGTTGCAGGAAAAGCAAAGCCTTGCATTTCCATGGCTCTAATACACCAAGCCACAGAATCACAGAACTACTAAAGTCAGAAAAGATCAGTAAGATCACCTAGTCCTAAGATCACCCATCCCCATCATGCCCACTAACCATTTCCCTCAGTGCCACATCTCTGTGGCTCTTGGACGCCTCCAGGGACGGTGTCACCACCACCCCCCTGTGCAGTCTGTGCCACTGCATTGCCACTCTCAGAGGAGAAGCCTTTCCTTATACCCAACCTGAAGTCGCTGCCCTCCTGCACCTCCTGAGCACTGCGGTGGTAGAACTCACCCGAAAACTGTGCTTTCTGCAGGAAAACCAATTCTGAGTTTCATTATTTTCTCCTTCTGCTCTTTATTTCTTTTTCCATGAAGGGGAGGGGAATTGAGGTGGGGGAGTACACTAGAAGTATAAGGTATAGGGAAAAACTATCCGTTGCTCTCTAATCAGGCTTTGCCTGAGATGAAATAAATAGTTTAGGAAAAGTGGATGACAGATGGGGAGAAGGAGTGAGGAATGAAGGTCCTTCAGTGTCTGCACACAACCGGGAGTTGTGGACTGTGACTGCTGGATAAGTGGTTTCACATGGGGACTTTCAGTCTCCTAATTTCAGATCTAGTACCAGGAACTTGTGTTTCCCCCCCCCAAAAAAATATTGGTAGAGTAATTCAGAGTGCTACAGAGGTGGTGCTATGCAAATGTCTGGTGGGAAATACAGCTGTCTGAAAGCATTGATAGCCTGTGGTTTCATTTATGTGGTGGCAGTTAATGCGTCTAATGGTTCTGAGAAGAGCTGCACGAAAAAAATGAATTTGGGGTTGTGTTGTTTTATGAATAGCTCTGAAAAGTCAGGAAGGAGGGAATTAGTTCAGATTGCAGCTAGAACTATTTATTTAAATTACCGCATACGTGAAAGGTGAGGAGAAAATGCTGCACTTTGATTTGGAGCAATTTACAAGTAAAATGGAGGGGAATTTCAAACTGAAATAAACATTGCAAATGTACTTTCTTGGAATGTTTTTTTTCTCAGGACAAACCATTTAGCACAACCAGCGCTAATGCTCTCAACTATTTGTCACCAAATTTGCATTGTTCACACAGGGGGAGTTTCAGGTGAAATATTTTCACCCAGCCCTGAGCCTGGGAATATCTCAACTGGACACTCCCACCCAACAGCTCCCCGCTAAGGACCCATCCCAGTGCCTGGATGAGGGTGTGTGGATCACGGAGTCATAGAACGGTTGGGTTGGAAGGGACCTCAAAGGCTATCCAGTTCCAACACAGAGTCACAGCATCATAGAATGGTTGGGTTGGAAGGGAGCTCAGAGCCCACCCAGTTCCAGCTCCCTGCCATGGACTGACTGCCACCCACCGGTTCAGGTTGCCCAGGGTCCTGCCCAATGTGACTTTGAACACCTCCAGGGATGGAGCATCCACTGCTTCTCTGGGCACCCTTCTTCCCGAGCCACCTTCCTTCCACCATCTGTAGTCCTACAGTCCCCAGTCTGCAGGCAGGGGAACCCCTCCCCTATCTCTGTCCCAACTCCATCATCCAGGTCATGGATCCAGGCACAAAAATATCACTCCCAGCACAAGCCCAGCTGTTCAGCTGTGTGGCTACAGAGAGATCAGCCCTTCAGGGCTTTGTTCCCTGATGGGGGATGCAGCATCTTCTCCCCTACAGCCTCCAAAGGGTGCCAGGAGATGGTGGCACGGCACAACCCAGGTGGACCTCAGCCAGCCCCAAGTCCCATGGAACACAGCAGTGGTTAATAACATCGGGAAGCCAAGGCGAGGAGCAGCACTTTTCTCAGCAGTAAGCTAAGTGAGAGGAAATAGTTTTTCTTCCGAAATGGCCCGAAAGTCTGTTTTATAGCCATGAGCATTAAGTCTTCAGTAGCAGCAAGCTTTGGAGGTACTGCTAACGGCTGCCATGAACCTTTTGGAGCAGCGTGGAACAGAGCAGCTTTGGAATTAGTTCATATTTTCTGAAACAGCTCAGAAAAGCACCACAAAAGCAGCCTGAATTTCCCACCCTCCAGAAGCTGGGCAAAAAAATAACACCATTTATTAAAAAAATAAATAAGGCATTTTTAAATCT
>PPHD01001724.1:25571-40622 GCA_002909625.1 Bambusicola thoracicus | reverse complement strand
CAACCTGGTCTAGTAAATGGGGAGGTTGGTGGCCCTGCCCGGCAGGGGGTTGGAGATTCATGATCCTTGAGGTCCCTTCCAACCCAGGCCGTTCTGTGATTGTGTGATCATATGGCAGGTGAAGCAGTGTATGAAGCCTTTGTGGAAACAGGGTTTATGTTACCTAATCCATAATAGATTATTTCCTGTATGAGATGATTACAAGGAAATGTTCGTAGCAGTACAAGCTATTCTAGGTCAGCTAGGTTGTCTAGAACCACCCCTCATTTTCAAGTAACCCAAAAAACTCCAGTGTTCTTCCATGCAGAAGCAGATATATGATGATGTGAGGCAATCTCTTTTCACTTTTCCTCATTCTGTCCTGATAGAATTTTCCCCCTGTATTACTCCCTGAAATAAATGTTAACTGTTGGATTTTGCTGTTCAAAAAAACTCTTCTTTGCCCAGGGAAGAATGAGCTAGGGGAAAAGATAAACCTAGTAAAAACATATTTTCTTGACTGTAAGTCTTAATTGTTTTTGCTAAATGTGTGTTGCTTCTTTTTAAGGTTAGGTGAAATCTGTATAGATTCAATCTGAGAGTGATCTTGTCTTAGCAACCATGACAAAAAGGAGTGCAGAGCTGATGTTTCCTCCTGAAGCATATAACAGTTCAGAGCATGTTCATATGATCTTGCATGTTGCATTGTGCATGGCTGTTGTGTAATCCCCTTCTGCTCTGAATGGGCCAGTCTGTGTCCCTGGCTCCAGGCGGTTCATGCAGTCATCCCAGCTCAATTTCCCAAAGCTGTACAACATCAGCATGTCTCTCTGCTCAGGTCAGTCACCCTCTTGCTGTGTGACTTGCCTGGGATCATGCAAAAAACTAATGTAGTCCTCAAGTTGCAGTTTATTGACTTATAGTATATGCTAAATATATTGCTTGAAAGTAACAGATCTTAGGACTTCAGAGCTTAAAGAACTGCATGGTTCCTTTCATACGCAGAAAATGCGCTTGCAGTATAGTTAGGGGAATAGGTTTCAGACATTGTTTATTTTTCTGATAAATACAAGAAAAAAAACTAGTGAATATTCCCTTACAAAGGAAAAAAGCAGAGTTGTGCTGTCAGGAAAGAAGTTATGTTTTTGGAAGTTTGTATATAGAACACGAATTTGGTTATGTACTGCAGTAACCCATTATTTTTTTTTAACTTCAGCAGCAGCTTGAATCATGGAATCACAGAATCATAGAATGGCCTGGGTTGAAAAGGACCACAATGATCATCTCGTTTCAACCCCCTTGCTATGTGCAGGGTCGCCAACCACCAGACCAGGCCGCCCAGAGCCACATCCAGCCTGGCCTTGAATGCTTCCAGGGATGGGGCATCCACAGCCTCCTTGGGCAAAATTTATAGTAGTTGTTGTAATAACCCCCATGTTTTAAGCATAAGTGTGTTTCATTTACAGACAATTTCTAGATTAATTTTATATTTTTGTTCTGTATTGAAGCAAAAGAAGTACTGATTTCATAACCGTTTTCATCACTGATGACATACGTATAATGTGAAGGGTCATACCAGTAAGCATGGACAACATTTGATTTATTAAAAACTTGAAGATGGAATACTAGCCATGAGTATTTGTAAAGCAATTGATTAGCTTCCCTGTGCTAAACATGAAAGAAAATCTTTATGCCACAAGCAGTGTTGCCAAGAAGTATGGAGAGGTTGCGTTTGATAAATAGAGTCCTCAAGGAAGAACCTGAAAGGAATCAATTACTGTCCTGACTATAACTTAGCTTGAATTCATCATTAAGCAACTTTACTCATCATTAATTAGCAGCTGTTCATCTGCCTTTTTTAATGTTTGTACACCACCCACTTTTCATTCTAATCACCTGTGAAAAATTGCACTAAGTATTTAACATCCAGAGTCTCACTAACAATACCTCCAGGTTTCTGTTCCAATAGCGTACAACAACTTGTACTTACCAGTTAGAAGTAAGTAAGTTTTAGACTGAGAAAGAAAAGGAATTGTTTACAATTAAACAAGAAAGTGATTTTTCTTGTGTACTTGTGCAAGCCAACATTCTCACAATCTGTCATACGTTCTCTCTGGTTAACAGTTAAGTATTTCACAGCTGATGGAAGGTGGCAAATTTTTGTTTTCTCTGGTCAAACCAGGGACTGCAAAGACTGCAACATTTGCTGCACTTTCCTACGATCAATCTTTCTGCTTACGTATTTATTTATTTATTGAACAACCTTAGAAATTATTTTTGCTTTTCTGACCTTTTTATGTTCAGATTGTTGTCCAGAAAAAAACTTTAAGGATAATAAGAGTAAAAACTACTTCATTATTCATCCGAAGGGACAGTATTTGGTGATCTATGCTGAAAATCAAAGGCAAATAATGAATGAGAACAGGCTGTCATTTAAGGTTATGTAAATCTTTAGTAGCCTTAATTATGTGCAGGATAAATACTAACTAAAAGATTGGGTAGATGATATCGGTAATACAAATCTCTTTATTAGATTTGAAACTTCACATGATTTTTCAGATCCCATATTGCTACTGATGTATTAGCAACCACTGACTTTAAGAATAAAATCTTCCTATTTATAACAGCATGTCAAACATATTTGAAAAATGATGGATGCTACTTTCATATTTATCAGTGACTCTAATATGACTACTGTAATTGATTAATTTGATTTCCTAAAGCTACTAAGAGGAACTGATGTGGGGGGGAAAGAGGAACAATATTTTTCAGTTTTTGTACTAAATGTTCCACGCCAGTGTAGAGGGTGGGGGGACAAATATGAGTAGCTCACCCCTAGCGGTGACGGAACCCCTACCTTTACAGCACCCCTGATCTAGGGGAAGCAAGTGCTAGCGATGTGGTTGCTCACTCTCCTGTTCCAGACCTTGTAAACTTGGCTTTAAATCTTAGTATGATTGCTCAGAGTATCCACCATAGCAACAAATCAAAGCTGAGCAAGTACAAGTGCAGTTCCTTCTGAAGTGAAGTATAATCCCTTAGTGTCAGCTGATGTCAGCCTTAACTCATGTAGGTAACGCAGAGAGGATCATTAACTGACATCTTTTATGTATCTTCTTTCCAGTTTGGAGGGAGAATACTTTGGGTAACCTTTTTTATGCACCTTCCTGTCATTTTGAGAAGTAAAGCTCTGAAAGTTTTATGCATCACATGTACTTCTACAAATTTTTGTTTAAATGGCTACAGCTGCAGAATGTTTCATACAGAGAACATTTGTCTTCTGTGCCTCATTCTTTGTATGTGATGCTAGAAATGCCTGTTATTCTCTCTATAGAGTGGTTATGGAGCAAATATCTGGAATTTATTTGCTTATTTTGCACTAGCTTCATAAAAATAGTAGAAAGAAGTAGAAACAGCATCTCGTGAACAAAGGCTGAGACCTGGGTTCTTCAGCCTGGAGAAGAGTACAGTGAGAGTCCAAATGGATGAGGCCGGGTTATTAGCACCTCTCGGGACGAGGGGAAACAGGCACAAACTGGAATGTGGGAAGTTCCACATGAATGTGAGAAAGCACTTCTTTATTTTGCAAGGGACAGAGCACTAGAACAGGCTGTCCAGAGAGGTTGTGGAGTCTCCTACATAGATATTCAAAACCCACCTGGATGCTTTCCTGTGCGACCTACTTTAAGAGGCCTGCTTTAGTGCAGGAAGTTGGACTAAATGGAGGCTCCTCGATCTCTGGAGACTCCTTTCAACCCCTCCAGTTCTGTGAATTATTTAGATCTTGGTGTAAATTGGGTTATATTCCATGAACTCTAAGCTTGATATAATTGACATTATAAAATAAACTTTCTGTACACTTTGGCAGTTAAGAATAAGATCCTAGAATAGCTGTGTATGAAGAAAAAATACTTGAAGGGAAATGTAGGATGTGTCATGGAAGGGTAGATTGATAGGGTTGTAGCTACAAGTTGGGGAGGGTCTTGGAGCAGAGGAGGGTGATGATGGCTGGGAGCCATGCTTTTTGCAGCAGATTTGTGGTTAAAGTAGATTCTGCCAGCTGAAGCCTGCTTGTCTCTAGATCTTTTGCTTCATTTAAGATCTAAGAAGATCTAGAGCATTCCAATGTGGGAATGAGGAAATGCCTGAGCTGGGCATAGGACAGTTGCAGTAGGGGAATTTGAACTTCATTTTACCTGTCTCTGCTCCAGGACTATCCTGATAGTGATTCCAAATCTTCCAAGGCAGAAAATGGAGAAGGTGAATATGCTAGGAAGAATATGAAGAAAAACTTGGAAGCAGTCATGGCAGGGTAAGTCATTTGACTGAAGTCTGTGAGAGATGATTAACATTTGCCCACAGTTAGCAATAAGCAGAATACGCAGTGCAACATGAGATAAGATCAACAGATGCTCCTGTTTACACTTCCATGTAAAGCTAAAGTAGCTCTACTGAAGACAGTTTCAGTCGTGCAATGAACAGGAGACACTGTCCTGCCTAGGCACATTATGTCTGCTAGGTTGATAAAGCTTCCATTCCATGATGACAGCTGACTAGAAAAACTACTTTTGTCCCATGTGCTTACCAAGGATTCTTTTGCCACTCCCTGAATTCATGAGGGTAATCAAAGTACTTAGAGTTCATTGTATAGTCTCCTTTTCTATATGTTTGTTTTAAATGAAGCAAAAGATCTAGAGTGATAATAACTGCTCCCCTCCACTCCCCCCCAACCCGCCCTGTGCTCTGTAGTGATGCTCTCTGTAATGATGCTTTTAACAGCAATGGAAATAACAAATGATTGTTTGTTTGGGGGGGAACAGCATAAAATCTCCCACTGATGCTTTAATAAGGAATCTGCTTAATAGGAGTTCATTTTAAGTTGTCTTGGTGTGTATTTTCTGTACGGACAATAAAAATACACTGTGTTTGGATTTTTTGTTCGGAAATTACTTCAGGAAGCAGTTACGAGTGAGGATCTTTATCTGACCTCTTAATCCTAATTCAGTTCTAGGCTGGCTAAAGGGAGCTCAGTTATAAAGGGTATCCTAAGCGCAGTAAAGAGAAAATGAACTTGGGTGTATCTCATGTAGTTAATGGGGAGACAAACCCTGAATTCTCATCTGAAGGAAAGCAGAATTGCAGACAGTAGTGTATGGAGAGAAGGCTTTTTTTTTTTTTTTTTTTTTTAAATGTAGAATGAGACAACTAATTAGGTTTGGTATTTATTTTTTCTTCTTATTTTTTAAGTAGGAAATACGCCTGTTCGATCTTGCAAGAAAACTGTTGCAGAAGTAGGCCGTTGATGTAAAAGAGGATCTGGGCTGTCACTACTGAATCACGAAATGTTTCATTACTGTTATGGAAATTGTCATTACGTTTGTGAGTTGAAGTTATGGATTATTCATGTCATAAAGTGAGTCTGGGCAACAGTGAACAGCACACCTGAGGGCTACAGGGGCACTGAGATGTGTGCCTTGAAGATATATTAGTAAGGTACCAGAATATTGAGTTGTTTTAGGTCCGTCACAATACTGTGTGCCATACCTCAGCATCTCAGGATACTTCTTAAAGGAAAAGTTTTGTTTTGTCTTTGGTCCCTTTTAGGAATGGCTACCTAGCTGCATCAGACAATGGGAAAGGAGATAATTACTTCCGCAAATGGATGGATGTAGTTGAAAGTCATGTATTAATGAATGGGCTGGAATAAAGAATTTATAATAAATTGTGCGTAAGAAGATTAGTGCAAGTTTAATGTTAGTTTTTGTCAGGATCTTTGTGAAGAAAGATTTGTATGTAGACACAATATTTATTTTCAGCAGTGGTGGTGGTGGTGCAGTGGTTACTGATCCTTGCCAAGAACACACAGATATGGAAAGAAATACCAGTGACTGTTCTTTACATGAAGTCTGGTTATTTCCTATTTCAGTGTTACTAGAAGGTCTACTTACGTTGATGTGAAGTGCTTTCACCTTCAAGAGGAGCTTTTCTTTTTGTGGTGTACTAATAAAAAGACTGACAGCTTCATTCTTTAAATGTATAGAGTTCTTCAGGTTCTTGAAATAGCAAGTGGCTGACAGGGTATCTGCCAATCAGTCTGTGTGGGATGTTTTCCAACAATGATGTTTTTCAGTTGAACAGTATTACTGGAATGCATTGGACACTGCCACTAATGGACAATTAGTGTAAGCAGTTGCCTGGCAGGCTGGTGATATTGTGCTTTGTTCTGAGGCAGTCATTAGTTGAACCTTGGGGTGAGAGGCCATTCAAAAGAGTGCTTAGGCTGAGAGCCTCAAGAAAGATTTAATTGTGATTTTGTACTGTGTTCAAATTAAATTTTGGTTTGGCATATTGTTGTTTCTTTAATGCTTTTAAATGTATTAAAGAAAAATAAATTCAGGAAAACATGACTTAAACGTGTGCTACATAAAGATGTCAGAAGTGCTATAATTGTTTCATCAAGTGTAACTTAGCAGTTTGGTAGGTAGTATTTAGGACTGAGCTGAAAAGGTGATTTTTAAAGTTTTGAAATAAATGCTCAAAGTGAGATAGCATGCCACTTAACTTCAATATATCAGTTATATAAGATGGGGGCTTGCAAGGAGGGCCATGGAAGTGTTTCAGTAAAGGGGCTCAATTGTGTTCTGACATGCTCTCAAGAAGGTGTTCGTTCTTTTACTTTCCATTTTCGGGGAAAGAAAGTACTCTTCTTTCCTTTAACCTACTGTTAGGGTAGAAAAAGGCCAGTCCTTTTTCTACCATATCTGTAGCATAACTTCAGACCGAATCACTGCAAATTCTTGAAAATATAATTAATAGCATTATGTTAAAATTATCCAACCAGTCCTTCAGGTGTATAATCAACAGCAGTAAGTTGACAGGTTTATCAATCACTTTAGAAGACAAATCCTAATTAAATAAGAAAAGGACTTAATCTTTATATTACAACATAAATCATGTGTACTGCTTACTAAGAGATGGGATCAATTTAATTTTCTACAACTGTGAAACTGTCAGCTATTGTTTATAAAGCAACATGGAATTTCTTGCATTAAATAAAGAGCTTGGCTGGAAGCATATCTTGTATATTAGCTTCCCTGAACCAGGAGACCAAGAAAAACTGTTTATCTCTGACTTCATTTGATGTAGTGTTTCCTTTTGTTCTGTAGCATGATTGGCGCTTTTACTTTTGAGGAGAGGCAGTGAAGCAGAACGCTGTAGGGTGGCTGGGTCAGACCCAACCTGCTGCTGAGCTATGGAGGTGACACACTGTACATGCTAAAGGGATTGTCCATGATTAGAAGTGTCACTAGAGACTTTTATGACTCATTTTGTATTGCTACGCCTGGCATGTATATGTGCGTTCATTTGTATTGTTACATAGTGGATGATGTATTCATACTAGGTATGAAGTTAATGTAAATTGTGGCTCTAGTAAATTTTAATAGAACAGTTCAGTCTCTTTGGAGTAGATAGGCATCTATAATGGCTGTAGCTTCCTAGCATATCCTTCCTTTTTTCACTCTTCCTGACCTTTATTTTCTTAGTTGTTTTAATTGCCTTTATTTCTCATAGTGTATCTAATACCAGAGCCCAGCATTACAGTGTAATGACTTCATTTATATAGGATTAAACTTTTAAAAGCAGGAGAGTTTTGGTTTTTTGTTTTTTTTTTTTTTTTTAAAGAGCCCATGGAGTCCCCAACATGCAACTCGTAAATCCTCACGTTCTTAGGGTTGTGTTTGTAGAAAGTACTCAGATTATGCTTAGCATTTGACTGATTCTGCAAAAGCAAGATGAGAATGGAAAGCTGGGAGCCAAAATCTCTTCTCAAGTACATGATTTCACCAAAGTCAGTAACATTTCAGTGAAGAGTTGTACATCTTCAGAGGGAAGGACTCTAAATGCTGGATTCTGAATTATTTTTTATGAGAATTTTGTGCTGTACATCCTCAAGAGTGCACGGGGCACGCACTTTTTCAGTGCTAAACCTCATTTCTTCTAAATTGTAGGTGTAATTTATTGAATACTCTTTGAAAACATACGTGCATTCTGTTTTTTTAGAAAAGGATAAGAAAGAAGTCTGTTTCCTGGTGTTTGTGCATTGTTTTTGGTATTTTAATTAATTGTCCAGGCTAACAGTATGATGTAGGTCTTAGATCAGATGTCTCGGGCAGCTAAAGCCACACGTTTTCTTGAGGTATTAAGTAGCGATGGAGGCAAGGAAATTAATGGGTTTTGGAAGTCACCCAAACATTCATTGTGTAATGTTATTTGTCATGGTGAAAGCTACAGTTGCAGGGTCTAGACAGAAAAATTAATCTCTGTTCCAACAAAGAGAAACAATTCCCAAACAGTTCAATTGATGTTCTTTGTGAGAAAATTGCTTGTAAATGTTTGTTTTCCACTTCTGAAATATTTCACTGCAAATATATTGTCAGCTTGCAGTCTTGGTGAAGAGTCAATAAAGTTCCTTCTGCAAGGAGTCGGAGTGACATGTGCTGCAGTAGTGAGTAGCAGTTAGCTACTAAAATTCATGCATTTCCTAAATCTTTAAGTGCTGTTTTCTGGAGCAAATCTGGTCACTCCTTCCCTCCCCTTATGGGTGGCACGTAACAACAGAGGGCAGTGAAAAACCTACAGAAAGTCACAATAATGTGCCTCTTCAGCATCCTGAAGGTGACAGGTTTGGGATCTGCTGGCTCAAAGCACCAGCGCCAGCGAAAAGCTGCTGCTGTCCTTACAATTTATTTTTCTTTTTTCAAAGTTCTGAGTGTAGTATTCTAGTATGCATAGTCATAGTCCCCTGTCACTATGTGGGGAATATGGCCTTGCGTGTATGGTCAATCAGTTGCTTGACAGAAGCAAGTTTTGTGATTAATTTAATGTAATATACCCAGGCAGTATGCTTTTAAGTTGACTTCAGTGATGAAAACAATAAAATTATAAACAATTGATAGAAAAGTTTTTAAAACTTTCTCTTTTTTAAAAAAAGAAAACAAAAAAGGCAGGAATTGATCAGATCCTGGAATTTGCTTGCTGATGTTGACTGGAGAGAAAAAAAAAAAAAAAAGAAAAAGTGCAGGCCTAGGTAAGCCACTTTCTAGGGAATACCTATGGTAGGAAACTTAATTTTCCAGTGTGAGTTTGTTCTCTTCACATTTCACTGGGGACATTGATGGGATTTTTTTGCTGATCTTAAGCGTTGCAGAGGTTGCCATGTCACCACAGGACCTTGCTGTAAGATTTGTGCGGTCCATCTGTACTATCAGTGGGTCTCCATACTGACAATCTTGTCATCAAGTGAACCTAACACAGTGGTAGAATAAACAATAATAAAGTGAGATTCAAAACCGTACTCAGGGTTTTCACCTGGCAGACTACCGTAGTTAAATTACTCACTTGCTATCCTGATGTGCAGTTCTGTGAAACATAAGTTAAAAATACATTAATCAGTATCAGTGAAAAGAAAAATGAGAGCCCAGGGGAGAGCCTTTGTGACACTGAATTGCATTAGAGTGCTCTTTTATTTCCTGGAATCACTTTGAACTTTTTTTTTTTTTTTTTTTTTTTTTTTTTTTGTGCTGCTATGACAGTGACTGAGGTGGTGGGAATGAGGTAATTTCTCTCCTTTCCTGAATTGTTTACATATGGATATGACAGTGGAACTATGCTCATGGGTACGTGGCAGCTGTAGAGCCCCAGGAGTCAGAAGGGGTGCAGAGATGTGATGGATGAATGCCTAAGTTTCTCTGCTTGTCTGTGTTGCTGCCTTTTGATTGTTCTGGGTTTTAAAAACAGTAAACTCTAAAAGCTTTCGCCTACCTCCCTGCACCCCCTAGCATTTCGGATAAACATGCAGATCAGATAAAAATTGTTACTTTTACATTCTCTGAATATTTCCATATACATTTTGGACATTTTGAGTGATGAAGTTAAAGGGGCTAAATGCTCGGCAGCCACCTCAGCCAGCTCCTTCAGAACCCTGGGATGCACACCATCCGGCCCCAAGGACTTGTACTCGTCCAGTCTCATGAGGCAGTCTCGGACTTGCTCTGCCCTTACAGTGGGGAGGGATTTACCTCCCTGGTCCCCACCTGGAGGCTTGGGGGTACAGGCCTCAGGGATGTGAAGAAGACTGGAATCCTGGCCACCAGCGAAGACTGAGGCAAAGAACTCATTCAGTACCTCAGCTTCCTCTTTGTCCGTTGAAACCAGTTCTCCTTTTAAATTTACTAAAGATGGAACACCCACAATGTCAGAGGCAGCTGTGGGATGGCAGCAGAGGCTGAACCTTCCCACCAGCATTCCGTGGCATGGTGTCGCTGTGTGACGATGGCAGCAGAGGGGCACTCTGACAGAATGGTGCCTGACATGGAAGTGTGGGTAGAGCAAAGGAGTGGAACTGAATTCCTCCACGTGGAAAAAATTTCATCCACTGGCATTCACTGATGTTTGTGAATGTTTCTGAAGACTGAACAGTGGGTGTCAGCATTGTGAAAGGGGGTGGTGCACTTCAGCAGTGGCAGCAGTGACAGTGGTCGTCTTCGCTGGTGCAGATTTGTATGAGCATGGCATGCTGGCTCTTGTTCGTTTTTGGCAGAGATGCACAGCTCATGGTGGTGACTGTGTTGGAAAATAGTGTTTCATATCTGAGATTATGCTCTGTCAAATAGTGGTGTTGTGCTTTTTGTATCTGTTGTTGATTCTGAGGAAACATACAGGAAGCATTACTTTCAGAGACTTGTGTGTGTGTGTATCTTTATTAATACAAAGCAGGTGATGCAAAAAGCAGTTGCTCACTGCCCACAGTTTTCAAAGTTTGGGGTTTTTTGTTTGTTTGTTTTGTTTTTGCTTGATGTCACATGGTATGGAATATCCTGGACAGGTTAGGTCAGCTGTCCTGGTTCTGGCCCCTTTCAGCATCACATGAGATGCTGGAAAAAATAAAATAAAATAATTCATTTCTCTCCCAGTTGAAAACAGGACAGGGACCATAAGTTGTGAGCAATTTTCAGAACATTCTTCTGAAACCACTTCCAGTATAGTGTTAAATTTTTTAAAGGAAATGTTTTTTGTTTTGGCTTTTTAGCTTCTTCCAAGGTGTTTATGCATGCCCAGTGGAACTTAACTTATGCCTTTGTTTGAAAAAGGATATTAAAAGACATAGTTGCTCAGTACTTCGTGTGAGCTCACAGATTTTATTTGTATATATATTTGGTACTTTTAGATATCGCTATTCAGGAAATAGTGTTAAAAATAGCTGATATCAATGCTGTAGAAAATGAAAAAGCACAGTAGCATTCTGGCCATGCTGGCTACGCTGTGGATCAAAGATAGTTGTATCTTCTGCGATGAAGATGCTTACGTAAGGGGAAACTTGCGCGATCTTCTGTTGGGTTCTTGTATCTTGTGGCAGAAGACAAAGTGTCATGATTTTTGTGAGTAACAGCTCTGGGGCTGTCAGGAAGATGTTGGAATTGATCTTCAAAAATAGATCTCTGTTACCATATTTAGATATTTAAAAAAAAAACAAACACAGCACCCAACTCAGAGTAATTAAGTTGTGTGTGAAACGTAGTCAGATTTTTTTTTAGCGCTGCTTTTTCTATGTCTTGACACAGCTATTTTTACTTCATCTGACAAATTAAATCATTATTGCTACTTCCTTTATAGTACTGAATCTCTGCTCATCTGTGAAGTGTGAGAATATTTTATCTATTCATTGTATATTTTTTCCATAAAGAATAATTGCCATTTCTACAGCTGAGCATCACAAACATCAGAAGCATCCATGAACTTTGCATTTTTCGTTTTTCTGTAGAGCTGCTGCAGAAAGTCAAAAGAATTGAATGTTTTAGATTGTCCTTGAAAAGGAAGTCATGAAGAATTCTTCAAAGAATAAATATTTTTCTGTCACATAAAAAAATGTATTCCAAAAGACAACCTTTAAATGTAATGAAGTATTCTAAGTATATTCATATTAACCTGTTCCATGTACTTGAGCATTTATTAAAAAGACAAAGTAATACTTATACTAAATCTTCAAACAAATCACTCTGATAAAGTTGACTTTTTATTTGCCATGATTGTGCACATTTTGAAGAATGCATATTTGCTCTGAAATAATTTTAATAATATTAGCAGTCATTATCAGTTATCAATGAATAGAAATCTGATAATTTTTGAATAAAATCTTATAGTATTGCACTTCCTAGAGTTGAAAACTTCTCCTGGAGATTCTGTGCAGCCAGTGCATCTTTTCCTGATGTTTGTCCTTCAGTGCTGGGACTATCAACAGAACTCTGTTTTGCACATTCTAATTTTTGAAATTTAACAATTAAACCTCTAACATTGTGGGCCAACATAATAAAGTAGGAGGCATTAATTTGGAGCAGCTCTTGTATATCACGTTAACAGAAAAGGGAGAAATAAGAGAGGAGGACAGACTTGACTTAGAGATCTGCTTTTGGAACTGAGACACATAACTTGCGTGGGGCCCCTCCTGCAGGAAGAAGTACGGGGATATTGTTAGAAACATGTTCTGGTGTGGCTTATTTGGATCACGTTGCATTTGGAGTTTGGTATTGTCTGTTGGTTGTTTATGCTGTTTTGACTTGGTATAACCTAATTGCGTCTCAGCTTTTTGGGTAGAACCACAGAGTGACTTTCAAACATTGTGCTGCTATTTACTTATGGGCCATATAACTAGTGCTATCTGCTTCTTTCTTTTCTGTCCTGTTATCCCCCATTATCTAGATTGAAACTGCAAGAAGTCCTGACAGTATTCATGAAAGTCTGCCAGACAGGCTTAGTAACTGTTAATTACTGATTTTAACATCATCCTTCTAGATGAAGACAGGAGATGCTGCTCTTTTTTTGGTCAGTAATTGTATTGGGTCATCAGTAATGATAATGAGATTTGAGATTCATGGCAGAATAAGACCAAAGTATTTCAAGGATTAGAGCCTCTGCTGTGTTCTGACATTAGCTTTCATAAATGTGCATGTGCTTGACAGCTGCAGAGCAAAGCACCCAAATATGCCATAGACTTACTATAAAAAAAAAAAAAAGGAATTTTTGATTCTTTAGCTATGCTGGCATTCTATAAATTATTTTCGCTCCCTAAACAAGCTTTGGACACTTCAAAGTAGATTAGAGCTGTATCATTTCAGCTAGGCTCTGTTCTACCTTTGACAGTCTTTTTGTATATGCTTATTTTCTCTGAAGCTTGTTTTGGATACATTGCATCATACCTTTATGAAGCTTGAAGAGAATAAAAATGTGTTTGTACATGCTCTGCCTTTCATCTAAAATATTTTTTTATTTCAATTAACAGGCTATTCCTTTTTTTTAAATTCCTTCTTACAGAGGAAAGTACTGGGATGAGATCAGATGATTAACTTCCCATCACTTAGGTTCAAATCTGAAAACTTTTGGAAAGTAGTTGCTGCAAGGTGCTTGAGGTTGGGTACACAAAGTTATAAGCTATTCTTAGAAGTCTTCGCTAAATTTCTATTTATAAGCTTCACAAGTTTCTGAACTTGGCAGAAGTGTATTATTGAATGTATAAGATGTTGTGTAACTTAAGTCATTGTGAGATCTGTGAATAATTTGATTTTATCTACTCACCAATTCTTTCACTGATTTCCTTCAATCGTACTCATGTACAGCTTGTATGCAACATGACAATTAATATTGCAGAATTCCATAGAGGTGCAGTATAATATATTAAGGAAGCAAAAACACCCAGCACAAACACACCATGGTGTTTGTTGGCCTTGCAGCATGCAGCAGCACAGATCCCAGAATGGCATGTGTTGCACACAGACTGTGTTCTACCTTCGAGAGACTGAGGCTGCTTCTTTCCTGAAGCCACAAGCAAGAGTCTTGTATGTGACAAACAGGAGGTAATTAATCTGTGCTATTTAGTGCTAACGAGGCAGAAATAATGTTCAGCTTTGGGAGTTGCACTGATGTCCAACAGTGTCAAAGATGTTGACAAATTTCAGAGCAAAAAGTGCGGAAGCACTTTTGAAATGACGACCTGTGAAGAAAAGTTAAATGAGATAGGTTTATTAAGACTGGAGGAGAGGGGTGAGGAGGATAATGTGGTTCTTCATAGCTTGGCACCTTGATCAGGCAAGCAGAAGTAGTCATGGAATCATAGTATCCTTTGAATTGGAAGGGACCCCTAAAGGTCATCTAGTCCAACTCCCCTGCAATGAATATGGGCATCTACAGATAGATCAGTAGAAAGCAGGCTGCTGGTGCTGCTGCAGCCAAGAGACAGCACAGAAGCATCTCAGTGCAGCTATGGGGTTAGGCGCCAATGCTGGGATGCATGTTTCTTAATACGAGGGATGCATATTGCCTGGTTTTATGTTGTTCAGCAGCCAATACAATGCTAACCCAAAGCTGCGAGGACCAGAAGTTACCTCTTGGCAGGTGAGTGCCAGCATGAAGCCTCTGGGTCCGTGCTGGAGAAAAGCAAATAGACACAATCTGTCTCAACAAGAACAGTGCAAAGTGGCAGGCGTTTATCATTGGGTGGGCAGTGATATAATACTCTACTGCCTATATGTGTATTCTTATTCTTCGTAAATGTAATCTGCGTGGATTAGAAGTAAAGTTTACCAAAACCTGATAAAACAATGGAAAAATGAAATTGATTGAAACAATCAAAAGCCGAACAACGACAAAATCAATTAACTTAACTGTGAGACTGATGTGATGTTTAGAGAGTCAAAGGTCATTTGTCTATATATTGTATATTATTAGAGAAGTTTAATGAGTATGAGTAGTAGAGCACTTTGATAGGGTAACTACAGAGGTTACAGAATCTCCTTTTTTAAGAATAGATTTGATAAATATCTGTCAGATTGTCAACATTCTGCATTTATTAATGCAGTACTTGGATAGTCTTTTACCATCTATTCCAGACCTCTTTCACTGGTGTCATGAATGATACATGAACTACTACCTTTTTTTCAAACTAAAATTTTCTTCCTTATTCTTCCAAAATCTTTCCCTCATTTTTTTCATCTTGTATGATCAGTTTTCTGATCACATCTT
>PPHD01001724.1:0-25399 GCA_002909625.1 Bambusicola thoracicus | reverse complement strand
TTTTTTTTTTTTTTTTTTTTGTCTCAACCAAGTAAACGTGGCAAATTGTTAAGAGAAAACTAATAAGCAGAGAAGTAAAAGACTGAAGACAGGAAGGAGAAATAATTGTCTAATTACAGTATTGTGTGTGCAGAATCCAAAGTGAATGCTCCTGCTGTGATAGAATGAAGTGCTGCAGGAAGAAGTAGGTGTAATAAAGAGGAAAGCCATGAATAAAGTGGGGGTAACAGAGCAGGTAAGGGGAAATTCAGAAAAAACGTGGGAGTTGAAAGAAAAAAAAAAAAAAGAAAATGGGAGCTAAGAGAGAGGCTGACAAATGGGTACAGGAACTCAAAGGGGACTGCATTGGAAGAGAATTTTTAAGATCTGGGGAGGGGAAACCATAAAATAACCTAGAACACTAGTTCAGAGAAGGTAGTAGAAATGGGAAAGACAAAACAGCATTGCCTGGGGAGAGCTCAGTAAGAGCACTAGTACTGAGGAGAACAGCTGAAATGTTGAAGAATGCTGACAAGAGATCAGGAAGTCAGAGAAGGCAAAGAATTAACATCAGAGACCAGCAGACAGTAGTGTCAGAATCAGGGGAGCTCTACAACAAGCTTTTCAGACCCTTCAGCTAGCTCCTCTTCTAGAGAGATTCTTGCCATCAGCACTACAGCCTACTTTTCCAGACTGTGGTTATTTATTCTTAAGTGTTAATCTGGCTTCTGTAACTTTATCTGAAAATCCTGATTTGATCTCTTGTTTATGAGATATTACTCTTCATAATTTTAATAAACATTCTTATCCATTGTACACATGTAGGAGAAATTGTTTACCCTCCATTCCTGCAATGAAAAATTCAGAACTCTTTGCTGTGCTTTGCAATGTTGTCTATTTTACTGTGTTCACGTGAGACTTCACTTTCTAGAAATGTAATGTTCAACTGCATGATGTTGTGATGTGGAATACTGATAACCAAAAATCATAAAACCATGACATTTATGTTTCTCTAAATGAGTTAATAACATTCCAATGCTGTTTACAGTTTGTGCTTGAGTAGAATTTTTCATTGCTTTCCTGCTTTTTAAGTAGTTAATTAAGTTCTGAGGGTGAACAATCTTCTACATAGAAATAAAGCTTGAAGAAGGAGATGCTGAGAATGAAGCCCAAATGCATAGCAGATATGCATCATCTAGCATATTTGTATTTTCATGTGTAAGAGAAGTAAGCATAGGCAAGCTGGAATTAGTTTGGGCGTAAGATTGCTACAGAAGAGCAGGTGTTGGGATTAGAAAATAACTACAATGACTAAGGATGGACTGGGTACTATACCAAATACAGAACGCCAGAAGACTGTTCAATTGTAATTTTGTCTTAATATATGAACTTCCTACTACTGACTATTCCTCAAGTTGGTGAGTGTTAGGCTCCCTTGGTAAACATTATTTTGCTGCTTTCTGTTGCATATTTCAGTAGAAGCTTTAGTATTCCCATCTTAAGTGTATGAGATTCAGGTCACAAATACTTCTTGTTCTTCTGCACTTGAGAAGACCAGCTCTGAGTCTTTCCAAGGATGCTGCATTACTCTGCCCACGATTTTTACATCTCCAGTGATCTGTCCCTCCAGTCAACATATGGGACCTTGCAATCCTTCTTACTCTTTAAAACTTTTTTGTGCCTCAGTGTTTTGGATTACAAAGGAAAAATAGCACCTCAGCCATAAAAGAGATTTTTTGAAATCTCTGTTAATGTATTGGGCCAACATAGATATTCAGAAAATGATTGTCATTAAGATAGCTTTACTTCATATGGTAATTGAGGAGGGAAATGCCATTTTTAATTATTCTTGGAAACAAAGGGACTTGAATTTACTCTTCACTCAGTTCTTTGTGGCTGTAGTTAGTTATTTAAGGGCTTGATCCTTTCATTCTGAACTTGTCTATTTGTGTCAGTAATACAGCTGCATTTCAGCTTCTAATTGTGCGAAAGCATTAACTATGTGGGATTCTGTGCTAAGATTCATGAAATGGGTGACCTATGTGGGCTCTAATGTCAATGTCTCATCAGGAGCACGGCATACATTGTGTGGTCATTTTCAGTTTGGAAACAGACTGCTTCTGGTGATAGCTAAGATTGCCTTGTAAAGCCTGGGACAACTGGCAGGCATTGGGAGGTGCTTGGGATAGAGGGAGAAACTAGTTTCTGTCATTACAGTTCTGCCCAATGAACAAGCAGAGGCAGGTCGGTAGGTTGCTAGGAGTTGCCTAGTCTGTTTCTTCTTGTTTAAAATTTGCTGGATTAGTATTTTCACTGTTTGCTGGGCAGAGAGCATGCAAAAAAGGAGTAGAAAAGATGAAAAATTGCTTAAATTTATCTGAAAAAAAAGGTTGTAGACCTTTAGTATTGAATTGCGGTGGGGAACCTTCATGACAAAAGACAAATTGTAAAGGAAAAAGTGCAAGCAGTCGTTAGTATTTGATCAGTTATGAATGTGCATTTATGTCTTCATTCTTAAGTAATGTAATTTTCTACCGTTTGGCACTAATTCTGCCCCATGAAATTCTCTGCTCTGCGTGAAGGAATGCTGTCTGAGCAATGTAAACAGTCAGCTGTAGGACTGAATAATTTGCGTTCAATTTCTTTGGCTTTTGTCACTTGCTAATAATTCTTCACCGTGCTTACAGTGCCAGTATTTTGAATGAACTGGAGTGGTATAAAACAATACATTTTTGAAAATATATTACAGGTAAAATTAGATGAAACAGTGTTATCGTTTCTATGAATATGATGAAATATGTAAAAGAGACAAATTCTCATTGGAAGGTAAGAGTAGTTATTCCAATTATTTGCTCAGGGACTGAAATTCAGTACTGAAAGAAATGAAAAATCTACCAAAAAGCTGAAGATGAAATCTCTGCCATTACAGATGTTGAAGCTGCATTATTTGCTCTTGTATAACTTGTCTTGCTTTATAAAGTAAGTAATAACTGCTTTTGGGGGATTTAAAATGTTTTTTGTATTATTGGCTTACTCTCTGAGGCACTTGTTCTTGATCTTGGTAATGGTTCCCAGATTTGAGAAAAACAAGAAAATAAGTGAAAAATTGTGATGCAGTGGGCAAACCAGGGGAGGAAAATAAGACAAAAGAAAGATTGCACAGCTATGGATATGGTTGCAAGACCCTGTGTCCATTTGCTATTAACTCATTTGAAGTTACTTCACAGGATAGAAATGTGAATGTTCTCACACATTTTAGTAGATGCTTTTCCTTTTTGTCATGCCTTAAGTTCACCAGCTGTTTCAGGTTGTGCCCAAATGCCCTGCTAACATCTGCAGGCTGTAATGTTTTGATGAAGGCATAAATTTCAGATCTTCCTCATATTGTTATTTAATCTCCTTGTTCATGTTTTGATGCACAGGTACATAATTAATGATTTTGATATTTAAAGTATTACTGCAGGTCATGTTTCTCAGAATTATTATTTGAGATCCAACAAATACGTAGGTAGTTGTCATGATACTCAGATCACTTTTACTCAGTTCATGCTCCAAGGTTATCTCAGTAACTACAGCTGGCAAACACCTGTACTGAAATCTGCTAAGACAGACGGATGCCTGGGATCAGCTGAAATACTGTTAGCAGCCTTGCTCTACACCAGAAGAGAAAGGAAAATAAAAAGGAAGCAGGAAAGGGTGGCAGACAACCGAGCAACACCTCCTGCTCCCATTCTGACTTTCTTTTGAAGATCTGTCCAAATTAGTTTTTATATGATACGCTCTAAGCAGGCAAGTTTGTTCTTATTTCTGTATGATAGATTTGAAAAAGACATATTTTGAAATACATATTTTATCCTGGTTTATCAAGGATCTTAAAGTTGTTGGCTGATTTCAGGTGTTTTTTGTAGTGGGCTACAGATATACATTCAAATTGGCCTAGTATTTCCTGATGCTCTTAGTATGGATCTCTGGTTTATACAAGCACACCTGCTTATATGATAATTGTGCTGCAAGAGGCACAGGCAGGGCTTTTCTAAGCAGTTCTTTGGGTAAAGTGGGCTGCTTGCTATTGCTTCAACTTCAGGACCTTCCCAGCATGTTCATGCTGTGCCGGCTGTCACAATGGTAATGTCAAGGAATGGTATGGCTTTCTCCCCTGCCCCTTCCGTTGAATAAGCGAATGAAAACCTTCCTGCTGTCAATTTGGGTGGGAGTCAAATCAGTTATTCTATTTTAATAAGTAGCTTTCTCTTTGTCTGTTCTCAGCTCTCCATTGCATTCTGCCATTTTGTGATCCTCCTGTCTTATTTACAAGCTTTCTTCATATTTGTGAGAGTGAAAATGCTATTGGGAAATAGAAGGCAGATATGTTTGCAAGAATGCTGTATTTTGGAGGCAGAAAAAAAGTACAGTGTTAGTAGGAGAACATTATTTCCTTTTCCTATTAATATGAAGCAAATTCTGTAGGCTACTGCCTGAAGAATAGAGGTATGACAAGTAAAAGCTCTCCAGAGAACAGAAGCTGAAAATACCGCATTTGTATTATTGGACAAAAAAAAGTACAGTGCATGGGTTTGGGCACACCCATGAATGGGCTGCAGCTGGACTGGGGGTAGTGACAGACTGGGTCCTGCCCTGTTTGTGCTGTGCGGTCAGAGTGCCAATACAGCCAAGTAATAAACACACCAGATCTTCAGCTCAGGCTTATTAGCGCTGCTCTGTGCATCAGTTAAGGAGTGCACTACTGAAAGCAACCAACCAAACAAAAAGCTCCAAACTTAATGTGATAATCCATGGCTGGAAGCTAGAGTGAAAGCCACTTACTGCACTAATAGTTTTTAATTTGACTAACCAGTGCTGCTGAAGCATTTTGTGTTTGGGAAAAAAAAAAAAAAAAAAAGAGAAAGAAAGAAAGAAAAACTGGCACAATGGTGTAATTATTGATGCATAGAAACTAATTATTTGCACAGAGTTTTGATTCAAAGACACTATTGAAGTGCTTGTTGCCAAAATGTTTTTAAAATAAGTACTGATACAATTCTACTTGTGTTTGCAGTTTCAGGGCTGTGCTTCCCAGCACACACAAGGTGTGTGTGTGCATCCACAAGGTATGATGCAGTGTGCATGCCTAACAAGTCCACAGCTACACTTGCTTCTCTGCACTCTTTGATTAAATGCCCAGGTGAGATTTTCAAAGGAACTTGGTAGAATTAGGTTAGGTATGTCAGTGTTACACTTTATGTGGAGAAAGAAACTTTTTGTCTTTTCCACCCATCTTTTCACCAAGAAACCATTTCCTTAGCTGTAGTGTGGTAACTTTTCCTTTTCAGGGTGTGGTGTATCAATGAGTAGTAAGTATATGATTGTATGTTGTTTAATCCAAGAGCTGGAGAGTAGTGTTTGACTTAATGTGCAATTACTATGTGCTGGTTAGTGAAATTTACGTATGAAACATCAGGAAGTTCTTTTGCCAGTAGCAAGTGGAATTAATCTTAGTAAATCACCAGAATGCATTTTCAGAGTGGTGACCTTGCTTTACTGCTGTGGTGATGCTGTTAACAATAAGATCTGAGTTCTGGAAGTTGGTAAGATATATAAAGCATTATCACTTTCCCCTTGGATCTTAGAATTAGTAGATACTATTAGAAAGTATTATTTTATTCGTTATTTTATTCGTTATATTTATTTTATTCTTTATATGTATAAATGTTTTCTGGGTTGTGCATGGACTATCCATCACAGGGGTTCTATGTGTTTTACTGTTCCTGTGTTGCACCAGTGAGCTCCAGTGGTGGTACACAGTTGTCGTCTCATGCTTAAATCATCCTACATTGTGCTTCCCAAAATGTTCACGTGCAGCAAGGGATGAAATGACTGTGATATATTTGGGAGCACAAATGTGAGCTCACTGGTGTGGCTGGCTCAACTGCTGCTGTCTTTTTCCAAAGCTAATATTGCTGGTATAGAGGGAAATCAGGAGCATTGAGCTGCCAGGGATATTCCGTGCCTTCCTCCTTGCTGTGTTATTGGGCACAGATCCTGATCTCAGGGGCTACTTTCTTGTGAATTTGTGTATTTCAGTCAGAAGTGGCGGTGTTTGTGCGTTCTGAATGCTTCTTTCTTCCCCTCAAAGCCCTCCAAGTGTTATGAGCCTCATTTGAGTGGTGATTATTAACTACCTAAAACCTGAAATACCACTGAATTCAGAAAAGATTTGATAACATTTGTAAACAACAGTAAGTGGGGAAAAAAGGTAAAATTGTATGCGTCATTCTGTTTTCTACCACATGCGATTTGCAGTTCAAAGTGAATATATTTAAATGAACTCCCCTGCAGCTACTGTTTACAGTAGCCTTCAAAGAATGATGAAAGCTTTTAAATAATGTAGAATATTACATTACTTATTTTTCAAAACACGTGCACTGCTTATTTTGGAGTGAAATGTCTGTGCTTCAGATTAGATGGATTACAGACAGCTGCTGCATTTACTGACTGTTACAGATGGAAGAGAAAATAAATGCAGGGAGAAGATGTAGAAAATGAACGATTCTTAGGAGTGCCTTATGTCTGAACAGTGGTAACTTAAAGGCGAATCAGATTATCTCAGACATCATCTTTACAGACAAGAATATCTCTTAAAAGAGGGTGAAAAATAGAAATGAGGAACAATACAGGCTCTCTGGTTTCTTATATGCATATTTACTGTAAGTTTTCTGGGAGAAGGGATATGCTGCTGCTTGTATCATTGTCCTCACTTCCCTTCTACTTACACTACTACCCATTGGCAGCATCTATATATAGCCCATGTTGTTTTACTGAATAAGCCTCTAAGTGTTGATATAACAAGGACATTAAGAAGTATTTAGCCGTTTCTGTGTTCAACTCTACATTTGCTCTTTTTAGCCAGCAATTTCTTCTCTGTACTGACTGCTGGTTATATACATATATCTTGGCTAGCTGCAGGATAAGTAGTGGAGACACTGACTCAGCTTCATGCTGAAGGTTGACCAGCCACATACCCCCACCTGTCTGGAGAGGTTTTGCATTTTTACTCATCTTAAGGCTATCAAAATTACATCACTTACACTATTAAAGGCAGATTAAAGTTGATTTAAAGCGTGTCTACACAGACCACAGTTGTTCCAGCCTCATGAAAGTATGATAGAAGATGCAAACAGAAAAAGACCATGATACAAGCTTGTGGAATAACTAGGAAATCTTTGTATTTCAGCTCAGCTATTGGATGAGTTATGTCCTGAGCACAGAGCTGTACACTTCTTGTTTCCTTCCTGTGCACCAAAAATGGCTTGTATTTTCTACCACACTTTTGTCTACGATCTTATATGTAGTCAGCAGATGCCACTGCTTAATGATGTCTGGCATAAACTTATTTATCAGGTTTCCACTTGTTTTACATCTCACGCTTTGTGAAGGAGAAGGTGTATTTGAAAGGAAACACTCTGATGTCTCCTCTGTAGGAGTAGCAGCTCCTCTCTTTTAAGTTCCTTTTCTCAGTGACTATTCAGTTTGCTGATTGCTGTGATACTCAGTTGTCACTTAGCAAGAGCTATATGTTCTTCTAAGCATCTTAAATAGAAACAAAATGAAATTTCTTTTTTTTTTTTTTTGTAAACTCAGTGTTTTGACACTATTGTCCTTTAACTAACTTGTTATCAGTTCTCTCCTAGTTATTAAAATGAACAGAGACTTACCAGTTGTAGAAACTGTGTCACATCCCTAAGAAGCAGAGAACAGGATACATGTACCAAGATGAGCAGGACTAGTGGAGGTTCTTCTCACATGAAAAACTTAACAGGTCTTGTAGGAAATGCTACAATCAGTGGAAAACAAAATTGAGGTGTATACCCCAAAGCCTCTTTAAGGACTGTTAGGGTAGGAACTTGTTCAGGGCTTGCTGCTTTTTTATCTCCTTTGCATGCTTGTTCTGCTGGGGCTTAGAGGGCAATGTGCTTGTGAAGTTTTATCATGTGTGTGCTGAATGAAGCAGAGCTTCTTCACTTAATTTTTTTTCTTTCTTTTTTTTCCTTCTGGTCTAGAGACTCCTGAGGCTTAGTATTTAGGGGCTTTTCTTCATTAGAAATAAGCACATTTCGGCTTCCTTAGTCCTGCTAGCGCTTCTTATGTTGAGTCTTCATCCTCCCTACTTAAGCATGAACTACTACTGTGTGTACTACTGTGCAACACACATCTGGCAGATAGTAACAGGTGGTTGGTAGTGTCCTGGTTTGCAGGTGCACAACCCAGACCGAGGTCAGAATCACAGAATGGCCTGGGTTGGAAGGGACCTCAAGGATCATGAATCTCCAAGGTGGGTACCAAATGTAAATCACCGCCACTCTTATGAATGGGTCGCTCCTCTATCTTAGGAGAAGTTGTATCTGACAAAGCAGTATGAGAAAGCTTGCTCTGCCACTCTGTGCACATTTAGTCTACTTGTTGAGCTGTATGCAGAGCAGTTATATTCTAGAATTTATCAATCTATGCATATATTTTCCAGCATAAACCTTAAATTCTTTTTTTATTTAAAAGCAGGTGTTCAGAAACAGTGACAGCTAATATTCTCTAGAATCAGAATTGAAATTGGTAGATAATATTTTCCTCTCTTAGAAGTCTTCTATTGAATATGCAGGAAAATTTCCATTCATCAGAACACCCATATTGCAGAAGCTGGAAATAACCTCCTGTGCTATTCTTGTAAAAACTAGGTTGGAGTTTGGAAATATTCATCTCATCAGGGTAAAGTAGCCAGTATGTAATGCTCTTCTGTAGTGTTTTCATTGTTTACTTATTCCCTGATGCCAGGAGTAGTGCAGAAGAGAGGAAAATATTGAAGAAATGATAATAAAAATTAAAACCTTGGGTTTTGATAAAACTATGTCAAACAAAGGTGAAGGAATTTTTCTTTTGAACTATGAATTATTAGTTTTTTTCTGTACCTTGAGGACTGATACTTAAAATCAGAGCCCCAAGGTTTATACTTACACCTATGCTAGACCAGCATAGTTTTTTTTATGCTTAATTTTTGTTTTAGCACCCAACTGTGAATAGAGCTTTGTGCCTCTCTATGAATGTACTTTGAATCTGAAGTTGGTTCTTCAACAAAAAGTATGTTCACGTACTCAGGATATTAAAATTTAATGTTGTCATACTGTTGTGGTTTTATGATTTTTGTTATCGATATTCCACATTATCACTTCATGTAATGCACTGTAGGAGTCTCAGAAGAGAAGAAATGTACTACAGCTTCCAAAAAACTTTACTGTTCTTGTTTCTATTTTCCAGTCAGTAGGAAAGGGGAAACTGACTGGAAGTCACGAGCCTAGCTCTCTTTGTTCCCTGGTGGATCAGAGTAAGAACCTCAGTTTTCAGAAACTCTCATTTTATTTCATTTATTAGCCTCCATCTTGATTAACTTGTACTTCTACTATTATAATTAGTGATCTGAGGAGGAAAGGTAATTTACTGTTGCTATTTGCTTTTTTTCTTTCCCTCTTTGTTCCCTTCCCTCACCACCGTTTTGGGCTGGTGGGCCTGCTGTTCCCCGTCACAGACGCAGGTGGATCTAGAGATAACTGGGGCACTTACTGTCTTCCGTGGACTTGGATAAAATTTGTTTTTCCTTTTATGCCTTTCTAAAGTGAGGTTAGCGGTATTGCACTGCTTATAGAAATGTTCAGCAGAAATGTACACTAAAGATATTAACATACACGGAAAAAATATATTCCACCTTGGGCTATAGATTTGATGTCATGATAAGACAAGGAGACATGGCACAATCCTTTTTCCAAGAAATATCAAAATAGATTTAAATAAACTTGAATGGAGGAAATACATTCATTCATTGGCTTCTCCTGTACAGTCACTTTTAAAAATACATTCTTAGACAAGATTCCAAAAGTAGTAATACTTATTACGGTATGTTCATGCATTTTATTTTGTCATCCAAACTCTCCAAATCTTGATAATCTTCACAAATAAAGCCAAGATTATCCGTGTTTATGCATTTACTTTTTGTGTTTTCTATTAAATGAACATTGTTATATGAAAGGACTGTGCACTACTCTGAAGCTACAGGTCTCTGTTTAATTGTTTCTTTCTGGGAAGAAAACAAAACCTTTTTTCTCCTATGTGGTGTGTAGTAGTCACAATTTAAGAATTGCAGTCTATCACTTTAAACTATCCTATTGGCTTCATATGTACATAAGTAGTGGGGAAAACAAGTCTTTGGGAATGAAAAATTAAGTCACATGAAACAGATGTTTTGACATGGCATCAAAGTAATACTCACAGGAAAGGAACCATTTTCTGTTTAATCTTGATAAAATATTTTTCTCCCAAAGCAGAAGTTACTGCTGAGAAAACTTGAATATAAGCCTATTTAATGTGATAATTATTGATTTGCGTAGTTCTAGTATGATAAAGCTTTAAGCTGAAAAATTGCACTCTATTTCACGTTTCCAAGTCTAACAGAGTTATTTTATAGATAATTATGCCAACAGTACAAAGGCTTTTATCAATGTAATTCTTTCAGTCCCCAGATTTACTTGTTCTTTACACACGTGTCTTAGATACACAGATCCTTCTGATTATAAAGTGTATTTTTTGGCAGTGCTGTAAAATTTACTCTGAGAAAGGGTGACAGTTGAAATGTTTTTTGTTGTGTGAGATGACTTTTTGGAGCCGGGTGATGAAGGAAGAACAGGAACCATGCTCTGAGCTGAAAGATGCAGAAATGTGGTAGGACAAAATTTAATGCTACCAAAATAATCAGAAGAGAATAAATAATATTTTCATCTCAAACAGCAGAACTTCGTAGAAGTGCTTCCTTTATTGGCTTCTGAATATTTCTGCATTTTGCATGTGGTAAAAATGATAACGGCTATTACCATGTAGGTCTGTGAAATCAGCATCCTCTCTGCAAAGAAGAGACATTTGGTATTTTCTTTCAGAAGAACTGAATAGGGATAGAGATTTTCATCTAGGAATGGGAAGAACTACTTCTGTGTTCTTCAGTGCAGGCCCGTGATGATTTCTCTTCAAGTCATTTTTTAACAAAAGTAGGAGAGAGTTTTTAGCAATTCTTCTGCAGGCAACTTCTTGACTGAATCAGGCTATCCTTATGCTTTCATATTTTAGAGAGTAGCTCTTCTATGCTGCTTATACAAAAACAATTATTTTCAGGGAAAAAAAATGATCACACCATGATTAGAATAGAAAATGTGTATGACTGTACTAGGTTTTATTTTGTAAAACAATGAAGAAGCTCATGAAAAATACATGACAAAAAACGTGTCCTAAATACTTATGCGGTAAGTCTGTGTTGTCGTCTCTGATGTGCATTACACTACCCCAGGGATGACTATGAGACTTTTTCACCTAGAAAGATAAAGTCTTCCTTTATTCAGTTCTCTCTGTCAAATAATAATAGAAATGAGCTCTTTTGAACATAAATGGGAATTATGAATAAACAGACCCACACATCATTGAAATAATGTTTGATGTATCTATAAATATCAGGCAAAGCTTAGGCTATATCATGGAAATGGCGCACGAGCTGAAAATAACAGCTTAGTTTACTGGAAGAGTATTTCCCTCAAAGCATATTATTAATGTGAAATCATTAAGCGTAGAGATCTATCTTCGCTGAGCAGATGGTTTGGGCTTCTTGTCATGTTTTGAACCTCCTCTGAAACATGTATATATATGTGAGTGTGTACACATGCAAACATACTTTCCTTTACGTGAAGGTTCCTGAATTAAACTCAGACTAAGTGGACCTAGAGGAGATGCTCTTAATCTTTTTAGCTTCTCACTCTTATCTTTCTCCACTATCTTTCTATCCAGGATGAGATCTCTTTATATCATGGTTCTTAAACTGGTGAACAGACTTTACTGTGGTATCCCGTTGCTGGACGCTTGCTGAGAGCAGAGGAGGGAGGAGCACTGTGAGGAAATGCAGGAGAGCCTGTGGGGTGACCCAGTGCTGCTGCGTACTGGGCTGGAGAACTGTACAAAGGAAAGAGACTTTCTGGTGATCTGAGGTGATCACCAGATCACCATGATCACCATGTTGGTGATCTGATGCTCCTCTCTGTACAGTCAGTCTGTATGATGACTTGTCTTTGGCACTTAGTCCTCTTCTGAAACTAATTGCTCACCCGTAACACCTTCTTTATATAGGATAAAGGAAGAATTTAAAAATGACAATCTCTCTCTGTACTTGTCAGCATTCTCTTGAAAGGCAAATTCTTCTGGGCACAGTGTGGTGGTCCAGAAAGCAATTCCAGAAGTTCTCAGTGTACAAAATCCTGAAGTTTGCCTATGGCGTCTTGCAGAAGCAGTGGGAAGGTCTCATAATGTGTTTAACTCTGCTGCTGGAGTAATCACTGCTACTTTAAGCTAAACTTGGTCCCAGAGTGGTCGGAAAAGAGAGGCTTGATACTCTGCTAATGTTTTATACACTGAATGAAGTGTATATGCTGTCAAGAAGTCTTTCATGCCTCATCTACCAGTAAGTGTACTACAAAGTGCTTTTAAAGGATTGTCTCACATTTAGTCAATTGAATGACCTAAACAATTGATTTCATTATCCAGGCAAGTTATTACTCTGACTTGCTCTGGCTTAACTCTGGAACCGATAATGTGTTCTTAATTTGTAATAATGTTTTAACCTTGTGGTTGCTGCAGCCAGTCAAGTAAGAAGCAGGAAACCCGGAGAAATTACCCGTGGGAAATTTAAGAACTCTTTTGTTCATTAGTGTTTAAAGCTACATTGAAATGCATACAATGGCTGTAGAGATTTATTAATTTGACTTCATGTCAGGAAGTAAGTGTTCAGCTCCACTCTTATCAAAGTGTTCTCTCTTCTGAAGCTTCTATTACCCTGTCACACTCGACATACACTTAAGAAGTTGAGCAGACTGTGCTGTAACTTGGCATTATATGGAATGTCTTCTTGTGAATTGCTGAACAGCTAGACATATCATGGACTTTCCTGAAATCTAATCTTGTTATAATCTTGCATTCCATTACTGGTTAATTGCTCTATTAATGGTATCTTGGGGGAATTTTCCGAAGTTCTCACCACAGTTTTATATTTGGTCCCAAAGAAAGTTCTTGGATGCTGAACAGGATCCGGTGTAGGTTTTTGTAAGGCACTGCCTAAGAGGTTTGAGGCCAACATAACCTGTTCATAGCCAAACTCTTTAGGTCAAAGAAACTCCTACTTAAGTATTGTGTGCCCTACCATCTGCGTTCTGATCATCGTTGAATGGAGAGGAGGGGAAGCCAGCAAACAATTGAGGTCATCCCATTAGGAAAAGACTGGCCGTTGCTGATCTAAGCCACGCTGCAATAAACCTACTGTGGATCAGCTAAGAAGGATGTAGCTTTTTTTACTCACTCATATATGGGGGAAGAATTAAGGTGAATGTTATGGGAAAGAGGAAAGCAATTGCTTGCCATGATATGCCAATTTACATTGCTCTTTCTTAATTCTTAAAGTTTTGGTTGGAGGGGCAATGTGGTTTCCTCTCCCTCCCTCCCCCCCAGCTTTCTTGCCTTTATATCTCTATGCTACAGAATTTCTCTTTTTAATGAAAAGCATAAAGAGAATTGAAAGTAAAGGATCATCTTGACCCTTATGTCATAACTTTCCTTAACAGATTTTATTTATACCCTCAGTGTGCTTGTGGAAAAGAGCTTCAGCCCTTCAAGTGCAAAGATAAATTCATGTTTGTATTTCTTTTGGAGAGGCCCTTCACTAGAGATTTGTCCTGTGGAGAATGGTCATAATGAAAGAATGTTCTTTGAATCTGTCTTGTCCATAGCTCAAGGAAATTTAGACATATAAGAAAGTATGAGCCAAAATACATTAATAGTATGCTTCAGTCACATTTTAAAGCCATTATTTGAGCAGAGTTTTGCATCCTGAGAACACTCCATGCTGAAATGGCATCTGGCTGATTTTTGACAAAGTGACCAGAATTCATACATGTGAGACTGCTCTAAAATTTAATTATATATCAGAGAAAAAGGGAAATATTTCAGTAGGAAAGGGCTTCCGGACTTCAAGTGGAATGGGCAATTATTGGCCTTTAAACATTTGTAGAGATAATGAGTATTAAAATAAGACTAAATTCATTAGTGGACTTTTCTGCCTAGTATGGTTCTTCATTCATGCTACAAACTTCCGTCAGGCTTATGGTCTAGCTCGAAATCATTGTTTTATAGTAATCTTACAGATCAAACTTTAAAATCTTGAGGTATAAAGATTACTCATATAAGTCCTAGCACTGCAGGACTTTCCTATTCCTGGTACAGTTCCATCCTTCAATAAATACTTGCTTTGGGCTCTATTATTCATGTAGGGGAATTCACCAAATCAAAGTATTGTTGAAATGTCTGAAAATGGCACTAATGTTCTTGAATTTACCTGATACAGCTTCGAAGTACCAGGAAAGCAAACACCATACATATCTTCTCTAATCTTTTACTGTCAGTATCTGCCGAACCTGTAGACTTTCATGATTACTGCTTCTTACTTTTTACAGCAATTAATAAACTGATTATTAAGTGAAGAGAGTGGGAGGAAAATGACCACTCTTTTGTAAAACCAACAAAATGAGAGCATTCTTAGTTTTGCATCAGATGTGATATATTTTGAATATAGTGAAATTATATGAGCAGATAATGAAATTATGAACAGAAAAATTTGCTAATGAAATTATGCTAATGAAATTATGAACAGATTGAAATAGGAACGCATCTCCTTGGGGTTACCTTGGTCATCCATGTGTGTGGATCAGTACACTTCAATAATGGGTAAATGAAGCTTTTTTCCCTATGATGAAAAAAAAAAACATTGGCTTTTTTTATCCAGTGCATTAGGACAATGTAAGGTAGATACGATGAGTAAATATCTAAATGGAAATATCTCTTCATGGTTTGAATTTTCCTGGTCTGCCTGTTATTAGAGTTATCTTCTGTAGTTTTGTTATTAATATAAACCCAGATTTGTGAAAATCTGAATATCATGTAAGTGTTACCCAACATATCCTCAGAACAAGTATGTATTTTGAGGCGTGTTATTCTGTTGTCTTTACTGGGACCTAAATTTTCAAAGCGTTTATGACTTGTGAAAGTCACAGTCTTTGGCAGATGAGGAAGAGAACGAAACTCCATGTTCTACATCACAATTCCTGTCCAGTCACTGCATATTTAAGGACGTTCACATATTGCTTATTTAGCAAATTGTCTTTCCAATTCTATCATTAAAAGTAGTGTTTAGAGCATCTCTCCTATTGTAAGTGCTGAATCTTTTTGAGCTGTAATTCTGAAAAGCAGCAAGGCAACTTGTAAGTCCATCGGTAATCGCTGACAAAAGGTTTTCCAAGTGAGGATACAGCTTTTCATTTTTTCATGGAGAGTTCTAAAATTGAAGGTAGTTCTGTGATGTTATATGTTTTGAGAGAAAGAACTACATGAATGGATTGTATGTTTGTTTGTTGTTTCATTTTTTCTATTATTTGAGCTGGCATTGGTAAGAAATTACATAGGGACCTGGCTGGTTCTGTGCACTGGACACAGAAATAAGCAACATTTTAAAGTGTTCCCTAAGTTTACTAAAACAGGTTTGAAATAGTGGCTTACATAGAACTAGAGAATGGCTGTTAACTGACTGGAAGGGTACTAGAAAATGTGTATGATGGTTTCATTTAATTTCTCTTTGATGCTGGAATATTTAAAATACCGGTGAAAAAACTGAAGATTTCAGAGTAATTCTGACATTTTGTTTGATGCAAAATAAATAAATACTGGAAAAAAAATACTACAAAAGAATCAATAATAGAGTAAATTATATAACCTTCATCTAGGTAAGCAGGCATGAGAGAAATGTGAGCAGTTAAGCACTGCAACCAGGCTGCCCAGGTCGACTGTGGAAATTCTGCAGGTGTTCAGAGAGTGAGCAACCAGAGCTATCTTTGCAGTGAGCTTTGCTTTGATTGGGGGTTAGACTGGATGACTTATAGAGTCATCTGAAAGAGACTTTCAGCTGAAACCATACTGTGATTCCGTGAGGGTAAAACCCAGTATTGCTGGAAGTCTTTTGCACAGTTTGATATTGAGTTCACTAGTGCCAAATACAGTCATACAAAGCCCCCAGCAGTTCTGCTGAACTAGCCCCCAGACTAGTCAGCAGTTCTCAGAACCCTTCCATGAAACATGGAGCGGTGCTCTGTGCACTGAGCTGGCTGTACGAGCCAGGTTGGTTATAAATCAGCATATCAGCACTCTGAAGATCAGTCCCCATAAAGAGTCAACATAATTATTTGGTTGTGACCCACTTGAGCACTCTTCCAGAAGAAATGCATTAAATATTCCTCATTAACTAGGATGCATATCATGATCCAATTCACTTTTTTCGTAGAGAGTTAGGCTTGAAATTGGCTTGTTTCAGGAATTGCAGCAGCCATTTAATATAGATAGAGGTTCATTAGTACTTTGCTAATTGGCATCAATAAGTTTAAGGATCAAGAAAATATACTGCAAAGTAATGTATCTGAACTAGTTTTCTGACCTCATTTCTGTTACTAGATAACACTAGACTCTGAAAATGTTGGCACTAAACTAGGTAGTACGTAACCGCTAGCTGTTAATTGCATGTGGAGGAATGAGGTAGCACAGAGAGGTAGCAAACTTTGAATATTTTCAGTGTTATTCTTTAAAAAGTCAAATAATCTTACAAGGAAAGACAATCTGATGAGCCTCTGTACTGCTAAGTAAAAGAAATTGATCAAAGGTTTTAAACAAGTTTCAGAGGGATTGTCTGGACCATCAGCAACCATAGCTGACTACTACTTCTTCCCATTCATTATAGCCTTAGGGGCTATCTGCATTCATGAACACATTATTTTCAAATAAATACATACAGTTGAGTAACTAAAATAGTTTCTCTAGTGGTGCTTCTGTAAAAGTGCCTCTACTGGCTAGCAAATCAGAAAGAAAATTAACACTAAAACCCAGTATGCTTCCAGCGTGTTATCTTAGGAGCTCCCCTGGAGCCTTCCAGCAGGGGTAGCTGACCTGTTTGGCTGGGCAGGACGTGTATTTCCTCCACACAGTAACCCAGCCATATATGTGATTTTACAAGATTAATGCTCCTGTAAAAAGTAACAGAAGAGAGTTGAACAGAGCATTATTGGTTGATTTTGCTTGAATTCTCTCTCCATGAGTTGAAGATGTTTACCATGATGTTGCCGGCTAGAGACAGTGACTCATTTCACTCTTGTGCTGCCATATAACAGCTCTCTAAACAGAAATAGCTTTTTCTTTTGATGGCTGGCTGAAAGATAACTCTCAGTTGATGCAAATCACTGCAATGCTATTGTGATATGTACCATCTTTGAAGAAGTAGTAAGGTAAAGGACACCCAATTATGCTGAATAATTGCTACTTTAAATTGAAAGCAAATGGAGGATAATGAGAAAGGAGGAATATCATTGCCAACTGTTGCCTCTTTTGTTCCTCCTCCTGTCACTCTATGATTTCTATTTTCCTGAACATCTGGTATTCTGTTTGATGACAGTTTGCTTTGCTTTTACCCTCGTCTCACACAGTATCTTATATCTGAGTATGTAGGGAGAAGATAGCACTGTTTAAAACGTAAATTGAATCCAAAGTAGTTTGAATCTGTATTTTTAAAAACATAACCAATTAAATCATACTTTGGAACCAGGTGTCCTTAAAGGATGTTTATTCCTGTGATCACCATCTAATGGCTAATGTTGCAGATATTTGCTATGACCTGAAATAGTGAGCATGATTTCTTAACAAATAAAACAATATAAAGGGCAGGAATCATGTGAAATAAATATGGTTTACTATTTGGTGTTTTTTTTTCAAAAGCTTCTGCAGTTCCATATTCATGTCCTCTTGTGCAAATATGCAAATGAGATGACAGCACTTGATTGGGATTGTCAAGTGTTTTTTTTTTCCCAAAGAAAATCTTTTAGAGCTTTCTTTTCTTCTCCAAAGCTTCCTTTTGTTTTTATCATGATAACAGTGAATTAAGAAAGAATATTTCTTCACAATTTGAACAGGTGATTACTCTCTGACTCTAGTATCTTTATTGATTCACATGCGCATTTTTACTACTGCCAAACAGGTTCTAGAAATCTGAGTATCCAGTACTGCTGAGTATCCAACTGTATCTGTTCTTGGAATTGCAAAGATAATTTGCACTTTTAAGAAAAGGGATATATTATATTTATCTCTTGAAAATAATTGAAGCAGTGTAAGAGAGACAAGGATACTTACTTGATTGGAGGTGTATACAGGCACTACCAAACACCAGCGTTAGTAACCTGCAAGCTAGTACTGTCCTTTTGGGAAATCAATAGTAAGAAAAAGCTTTCAGCAAAAGCTTGGCCTGTGGCCTCCACTCTTACTTAGTCTAACGCAACCTCATGAGCTGGACATGAATTCAGTGGAATGAATTATTAGTTTTAAGAAAATGTGAAGCTTTTTTCTTCTTCCTGCCCTTGTTATAAGCTTTAGCACTGCTTCGTAGATGTGTGCATTTCAGTCCCCATGAGCTCTTAACTTTATGCTGCCCGGTGCCCTCATCAAATATGGAATAACATCCTGTCACTCTTTCCCAGAACTGCAGCCACCAGTTATTAGGATAAAATTTACAGTCTTAACAGCCTTTCTAACTCTGACAGGCATTTGGGATTATTACTGTAAGTTCAGAAATGGCTTTCTCTCTTCTAGCAAATTATTCCAGTTTACTTCCTGGTAGTTTTCACTCCTCCGTGGCATGCTGGTGCACATGTGAACTTCTTGAACTTTCTTTATTCTGGATATGTGGGTGAGTAGAGCATAAACAGTTCTTAGGTTTATCAAATATACTGTGCACCATGTATACTTATATGTAGAAATGCATTTGGGTTTGAAATATAAACAATAAATTAAGTCAGGTGCTACAATGTAAAAGGTTTACCACTGTTCTTTTGTGAGAGATCTAATTAGGATGTCTTCGTTGGTCCCAGGGTCCTAAAGGAGCTGGCTGAGGTGGTTGCCCAGGCAGATCTAGGCAGAAATGTGCAGCAATTGCTTTCAATAGAGAACTTTTCCAGTTAGAAACATACAACCAGTACCTGTTCAGTGTATATTATTCTCTTCAATTCACAGAAGAACCTGAGGGTGGAGCAATCTAGTGATGCTATTTTTTCAGAGGAATGCTCCCTGAGTGACCATCTAAATATAATCATCCATACAGATTTCCTGAGTGGCATGACTTCTGAACATAGCTCTTTGTAAACACTGGCTAAAATATACCTAAAATATAGCAGATGTGGTATTATTTCATCTAGAGCCAACGGTGAATGTAGTTGTGATAATGTGACATTGTTGACTGCAAATAAATGTGTGTAGTTGCAGTGTTGCTCTGATAGTGTTAAATTGCACTGAGTCACTCATGAAAGTTCTCTTGGCCCAGTCTTTGCAATTTTAAAACAAAGTCAATAGGTCCAGTGTTTTTCCTTTGCAAAGGAAGCAAGCACACGTTTTTTGTCAGTCATGAAGTGAATTCATTAGAAAGAAGACTGAAATGAAAATGGTCCAAAGGGTAATTTTGATTAAAAAATCATCCAAGAAGTATGTAATTTACATTGTTGTAGAATTCAGTAGAGAATAATTTCTACTTTGAATTATCTGATGGGGTTGTACATGTGGAATGCTGTTCCCTGTAAGATTTTGTCAAAACCATACTAAAACCAATAAGAAGAGTCTCTCATTGTGACAGGTGCCCTAGGAACTGCTGCCACCTTGTCATGCCATGGCATGCAGAACAACAAATTACTACCTCTGGCCAGCAGTGAGGAAGAGAGCAACCTCTGCAGGTCATGGGGAGTGCGGTGTTTCTTTGCTGCGATTTTGCAGGGTAACAAATGGTTTACTGAAGGCCAGATAATCTCTGAGCTCAGAACTGTGCAGCAGAACCTGTCATGCATAAACTGTTCGTGAAGCTCCTTAAGGCATTTTGGAGCGAGCTGGCTTGTTTATCCACATTGGCAGCTGTCACACCAACATGCCTTTGGTGTGGGTTGCTTTTTCATTTTGAATTTGTTAATATTTCATATTTGAGAAGTTGCTTAACATCAGCATAACGGAAAGAAAGTTGCTTTAAGTTTTCAGTAAATATGAATTATGCCTAGCTAAAATGTACTTTCTGAGGAGCTTTCTGATTTCTTCTGAGAGGTTGAAATAAGCTGAATGATTAGTAGAGAGCTGTGGTACTTGAAATTTCTGAGGAGTTAAACTGGTACGCAAAATATTTCATTCTGATGTGGCTTTAAGTTGTTTTCCACTGATCACTGGTATAGTTTACCCCGGAAATACAGTCACTTCCTTAAGCAGAAGAGATTGTATAAAACAAAGATGCAACAATAATACTAAGGTGAAGTTGTCTCAGTTGAAAAGAAACAAACCCCCTGTCAGGACAGTGTCATCTTAACTGAAGTATGCTTATATTCTTCTCCTGTCTTCCTGTTCATTAATTTTTGTTTGGAATACCCAGATGGATTAACAGTTCTGCATTGATTTATAAGTATACATCATTTCAAATGATTCTTAACACTTAACACATCAGAAATGTAATTCCTGTGTCTATCAAAGAGAGAGCCGATGTAGCTGTGCTTGAAGTGTTTTTTTTTTTTTTTTTTTTTTAAAGCCTTGATCAAAAAAGTCCCAGGAAGGACTACTACAGAGAACCTTTGCCATCCAAAACTGAAGCTACAAAAATGTAAGTTTTGTTATTGAAATGCCTAGTTCTTATCTCACCTCAGTTTTACAGTTTTTAACCTCTAATGTTGTTAAACAAACAAAACAACAAAACAAAACAAAAAAACAACCAGTGCATTCTGATGAAGGAGTATTTCACCAGAAATTGAATGTAGAAAGGGATGCAAAATTATCATCTAGACATGGAAGAAATACTAACTGAAAGTGATCAGCTACTCATTTCTGCTATTACTTTTCCCAGAGTCTTAAAGTGCTTAAATCTACCCAAGTTTATCTGCTTTTTCTTTCATGCTTGCTCAGATCAATCAATATTAAATATTGTTAGCATCAATGGGAATTTAGGTACCAAGCAGATAATATATCCCACTGGACCCTGCATCCGAATTTTTAACCAGTATTTAATAAATTTTATTTCTATTTATTTTTTATTATACCTTCCATTATTAATAATGTTCTCAAAATAAGCTAAAAAGATGTAATAGATTTGCATAGTTATGAAGCCTGATAAGTTATTAATGGAGATGCCACGCAGAATGAAGAATTGGTGTTAATTCTGCTAGAAGTTAGCTGAGAGTATGTGCTGCTCCTCAGTGCCTGTTTTAGGGCTCTATTTCCATCAGGTTTCAGTGAAATAAAAAGGTGGGGAATGTTTCACTTAACAAAAGTTTCTTGAATGTAGTACTTTGTAAAATAATTGTCAAACAGTTTTGGCATTTAAATAACTGGTATTTGATTGTAAAATTGCTGAAACACAAGACGTAGTAAAATCCTGGTTAGAAGAACTGCTGGCTGATGTTCTGGATGTAGGTGAGTAGTGAAGTAGAAGTAGGTGATCTGAAACTGGAATGGATGCAGATCTGGAATTATTGTTTAGGTTGCAAAAGAGAATAAAAAACCTTTGACAGCCATGTTTGGTTTATTTTTTGGTAGCTCTTGATAATCAGTTGTTAACCATTTCTAGAAGAGTTCTTCGTTTTCTGTACAGTAGATAGAATCAGATACATAAATTATGTAGTATTTGGAACAGAAATCTGGATTCAATTTTTAATGGGGCATGTTATAGAGTGGCACTGGAGACTGCTAATTTTCATTCTAATCTATCCCTGCATACTTGGGCAAGTCACATTCATTCCTGAATTCACAAGCAGTAGAAAATGCAGGTATCGTTTTGCCTGAAATTCACATGAAACCATCTCTTCTACTCAACATCAGCATCTACTTGAAAAGGGTTCTTTCAGTTAGAAAATAAAATAATGCTTTGACCTCTTTCTCCTTCCCCTTCAATTGCCAGCATCCGTGGATATCCAGCTATGTGCTGTAGAGCCTTTCATAACTGAAATAGCTCTAGAAGCAGGAATAGCCTACAGAGAGACTAAAGCAAAGCTAGGAATATTTGTACTTTTTCTTCTCCACGTAACAGATGTTGTGAATTCTTCTCTCAGCTATGCAGGTTAAAGTCTCAGGCTGTTTGAGGATCTTGAAATGTGCTGATTTAAACGATTGTTTTGTTTAATAATATGGTGCCACTCCAGTTCATTTCTCTGCTTTTTCTAAAAAGATGAAGGTGATTGAAATTAGATTAAATTGTAAAGCCTTCTGAGGTGTCACAACCAATTGCCTGTCCTTGTGCTGTTATAGATCTGGACATACACATCATCCTGAATGCTTCAATTGGAGATAAACGTGTTTCTGATAACAGGCAGTTTACACTTTGGCTACACCAATCTCACTTTAACAATAGACTGCAAACAATGATACATTTCTACATTATTTTTACTGCACCAGAGGGAGGGAAAAGATGCTTGTATTATTTCTTTTCTTTGGAACCTTAGCATCCATACTGTGAATTAAAACTATCATTTGATATAGACACAGAAAATTTCATTACAATCCATGTTTTCACTCAGAAAGACTTATTTTATATAAAGGAAATCACAAATCAGAGAACAGCGTGGTGCGAGAGATGTGATGTGCATGTTTGCTTCTCACTGTTAGTTTACAGTTTGCATTACAAAAGAACAAAGTACTTTTCAGTCAGCTGAGCACACAACCAACAGTGAAACTGAAGTGACAGCCTTTTGTAAATACTATTTTGAAGAAACACAGTGTCATTCTTTGTCTCCAAGTTCCAAACTTGCTGGATAACTGTGATTGCACTGGTGACAGTGACATGCCTTCTCACTGAGAGGAATCCAACCATATGCATGCTGAGATCTTGACTCTCAGTTATCCAACTGGAGGAAATATTTCTCAGTACTGGAAGATAACTAGACTCAAGTTTGCAAAAGTAGGTAGCTAGGACCAAGTGATGCAGGCTATATTTATTAACTGTGCATTTCTGCACGTCTCCATTTCTTACTTGATAAATCAGTTAATTTTCAAAAATAATTTTTTTTTCCTATTGCTGTCCTGGCCTTGATGAGGAGTCTGTGATTTTTTTTTGTAAAACTTCTAGTTCTTTTTGAAAAATCAGTGCAGGAAGTTCTGAGAAAAGGAAAGTAACCGCACACGCTGATTTTTAAAAGGTATAGTGAGAGTTCATTTAGGAAGGAACTTTATAATAGAGGCAGAAGCTCTATGCTGATATGAAGAAGGTTAAATTTAGAAAGGCTTAGATTGTTTTCCTTTCTAAAAAGAGCATTTCACTTTTACTTTTAATGGAGAAGGTCATCTTCTTTGATTCCTTGTTATGCAGTAAAATGTTTCTTGTTCCAAATGGAGTGCAGAAGAGATCACAGAGTATCACAGAGCAGTTTATTGTATAGAACAGATCCAGTGTGCTTGGAAGGAGGAGTAGGATGTTAGATAATTTGGACGTGATCTGAAATTTCGAGAGATCTGATAGAGCTTGAAAGAGTAAATTGCAGGATATGTACACTTCTTAGGAAATGTACCTATCTTCATCTGGATTGATTTTCACTTATTTCCCCTTTGGGAACTAACTAGCTGATTTACTCAGACCTTCTATTTCAGTTTCCTTTGTGTTCCTCAAGTCTTCCTGAAGACCAAATTAACAAAAGAATTCAAAGCAAGTCTTTGAATCAGATCATAGAATCAGAGAATCAATAGATTGGAAAAGACCCTGAAGATCAAGTCCAAGCATGCTTGTAGGAAAACAGCAGTCATGTAGTCCATCAGGATGCTGACTTTTGTCATATGAACTCAAACCAACTGTAGAACCAACCATCTGCTTGGTTCAGGCTCTCTTCCTGTTCCATCCAGGGGGAGACAATTCAGCAGCAGAAAAAACTTAAATTGAAAAAAAAAAAAAAAAAGGTTTTCAGAAAAGCTGAAGCTGCTATGTTTTTAATTAAGTTCCCCTTCTGTTTCCGTGTGCTTTAATAATTTGAGGTTAAAAAAACAGGCATTTGAAATAAAATCCAGAAAGTTTAAAAACATCTCAGATATTCTCAGGAATTCCCAGTAAATTATATATGCTAATTGTTTCTTTATTAAATATGAATTTGAGGAATGAACAACTACACTACCAAAAGGAAGCTGTTGGTTTGTTTAATGGTTGGTTGGACCCAACTGCTAAGGATAACAGTATGTACAGACTGTTCTGTGAACTGTTAGTATTTGCTTAATTACATTAACTAAACATATTAGTGCTTCAATGCCCTTTGGTTATTGTGACAGAAAAGCCAGCATATAGCAGGCGTACATGTACCTTCTGTATAGCTGTGATCCATAGAATGGGTTCAGAATACCCAATTTGTCTAATATTGCCTTTCAGCTTTTATGTATAACACCTTTTGACTGGCAACAAGAGTGTCATGGATTTTGTTGAAGCAAAAAATATTTTTGTGAGGTTTTCTCTTTGGATCCTAATTTAATCTTCTAAAGCTATTTAGAGTACATATCCTGTAATAACTGAATTTCCTGTATTAATTAGGTGTTGTTACTTCTCAAGGTGAAAGGGGCATGCTAAAAATACTAATTCTGCAGTTAGGTATCCTACTTGCAGAGTAAGACAGCGCTGAGAGGTGTGGACATGGAAAAATGCTAGGTGAACAACTGGGATGCAGAGGAGAACAAATACAGTCCTAGTACTTCACCTTACTCTTTCAAACATGAGTTGCCTCAGTGAAATTACCGAAAGGCCGAAAATGGAGATGGCTCTTGACAGAAAAAGTGATATTCAGAAGTGCTTAAAGAAGCCTACCTCCTGGGCACCTTGTTCCATGGGAAAATATATGGCGTGTAGGGTTGTTCTCATGTTACCCTACATCATGTTTGGTCACAGAATTATAGAATGGCCTGGGTTGAAAAGGACCACAATAATCATCAGTTTCAACCCCCCTGTTGTGGGCCAGGTCACAAACCACCAGCCCAGGCTGCCCAGTGCCACATCCAGCCTGGCCTTGATTGCCTCCAGGGATGGGGCATCCACAACCTCCTTGGGCAACCTGTTCCAGTGCATCACCACTCTCTGGGTGAAAAATATCCTCTTAATATCTAACCTAATTTTCCCCTGTCTCAGTTTAAGAACATTCCCCTTGTCCTATTACTATCCACCCTTGTAAACAGCCGTTCCCCCTCCTGTTTATACTCTCCCTTCAAGTACTGGAAGGCCACAATGAGGTCTCCCCGG